>VZTL01067150.1:106865-126156 GCA_013400535.1 Scopus umbretta | reverse complement strand
TTTTTTTTTTTTTTTTTTTTTTTTTTTGTCCTGTTCAGTTTTCACCCCTGGATTTCAGGAATGAAATCGTGACATGGTTGTTGACATTTATGTCAAGAAAGGCAGGAGAGAGATCAATGAGATAGCATTTCATATTGTCTACAAGGCTTTTTATAGCCATACAGATTAACAAGTTGCATCACACTGAAGGAGAAAAAGCAATTCAAATCCTTCGCTTGGTTTTGATTAAAGATGTATAAACCAGGTACTATCACAATGAAATGTGCGCATGAGTTCTGTACAAGCAAATAACATAATTCATAGCAACATTAACTGCTTTTTAGTTAAATAATTTCCTTAGTGCCATATGTACATATCCATTCAATTGCAAGCAGACGTATTGTAATTTTGAAATTGTGGGAGGAACAGAGAATCCAGAAGAATCTTTTGGTGAGATGAAAAGTAATTACATAGTGTTGGTGCAAATGCTTTAAGGCATGAATGGGAAGAGATGTTTATTCTTTCTGCTGAAGCAAATTTGGTTTCTTTCAAGTCTCTGAAAGCCCCTAACCTGAGCTAATCAGGGGCAGCTTCTATTGCCAGGCAGCGCTTTTGTAAAAGTGCGAGAAGAGCCTTTTATCAAAATGTTTTGAGATGTCGCTATTGATTCATTATCTCTTCTATACAGATGACACAAGGAGGGTCATTTTGCAAACATCTGAAATACTTTTTCTTAAGTTTAGGCCATGGTAAATTAAAGTTTCAGAACTTCACCCATTCCCTTTTGACTTGCCACTTTCACTTGAAATAGCTTTATGAGCTAAGCGATACATTTCAGGATGGGAGGATGGTAGTCATCTAGTATTCTTCCAGTGTGTTTCTGCACCACACAAGCTGTATTAAGCTGGACCTTTAATATGAAATAGTTTACAGTGTATATTTAACTATTTTAAAGGGCTGTTTTCTTTGCATTTATTATATATGCTGTGTAGTATTTGATTATGAGAAATTTCTGTAACACTAATTTGAATACAGCCATGACACTTTTTAAAAATGTATTTGCTGTGAGTGTGGCGTTTCAGGGAGAGAGCATGCAAAGCAGGAAGGTTTTGGCTGATTTTGTCCACGAAGGGCTTAGCTTCATGGCAATCTCGGCTCGCCTAAGTTGCCACTGCTGAGATCTTACTGATTTTTGGACTTGTACATTTTCGCCTTTCCCTTGTGTCAGTCTTGCTGCTTGTCAGACCCGGAGGGGAGTTGATAGAGGGAAATAAACTGGCAACAGTTAATAAAAAAAATCAATCCTACAGAGAAAGCCATGAATTTTATGCCTCTCTAGCTCCTTGAACTAGTCCTCTGCACGATCCGGTAGAGTTGCAGAATACTTTAGTATGGACGAAACCTCTGGAAGTCAGCTGGTCCAACCTCCTGCTCGGAGCATGGCTAATGCCGGGTGATCAGCAGCATTGCTGACACACTGAACTGTCTGACTGGTGTGGGAACAGGGTTGTAACAGGCTTGTGTTGGCTTAAGCTGCCCTACAGCTGTGCTCGATGGTGCAAGTCGAAGTAACATTTGCTGCCGTGAAAAGTCATACCCTTTTGATTCCTATTCTGATTTAATTCCTGAGGTATTAGGTACTTTGTATTTTTGTGGATTTGGCTTCTATCATTCACATAAAGACCAGAGACTGTGAAATAAGATTGACTGAAAGGAAGCGTAGCCCTTCCGATGTGGACTCAAAGCAACAGTGGTCCCGGTTAGGTGTAGTCAGTGACTACACTCTTAAAATAATTTTTTTAGATGGGTCTGTTAGGTCAGGTTATTGCCATGTCCTTATTTGCAAGATATGCTATTGGTCATGTTTACTTTAACTCTTGCTATTGCCTCAGAGACGATGACAGGGTCTGACTGTGTTACCAGTTTGGTTTGCTCCGTATTTCACTCCAAGGACCCTGACCATCTGTACTTCATGCATATTAACTTGCTTCTGTGCTCCAGTGTGGAACAAACTGAGCAAACAGCTGGGACCCCGGGCAAGAAATAAAAAGCAGCACACCCCGAGATCAAAGCCTGCAGCATTATGGCTTGGCTTGAAACCACAGGTCAGTTCCTGGAGCGCACAGCAGAGCTGGGAGAGACCTACTCATTGGAATCTCTCCGAATCTTGTTATGTTAGTATGATGCGGTTGCTGCACCAGTTGAAACGTGTCACAACATATTTTGGTATCTTGAGTGCCCGCTGTTTTATTTTTTTCACTGGTGCTTTTGTGTTTAGTCACACTAAATTGTTCCAGACTTCTTCCAGGTGTATCTGGCAAACGTAGTTCTTTTTTCTTCTAAGGTATGTTATCCCGCATATAATATCAGATCCATGATTTTTGGCCTGTGAAGTCATTACATTTTGGTTGTCCTTGCTTGGCTTAGTAGCTATGCTATTCCTGAAATACGAAATTCTTGAGTGTCAGCTTTTGACCCACACATAAAGCCATATGTGTTTGTGTTCTTTGGTAGCTTGTGCAGCTCACAACATCCTAAATTCTCAAAGAATACACAGTACAATGTTTCTTTACAATACAGCAATGCCACGATATTCTTCTATGCTCAAATACTTACCTAAATTTTCTTTAGTAGTCTTCATCTTATTCTTTCAGTGCTTGCTGTGCTTAGAAGAGGAAATTCATTCATGTTTTCCAAAAGGTGGAGTTCCTCTATGCGTGTTGCATGCATCCTGTCTGGCCTGTGTGGTCCTCTTTGTACACCCAGTTCTCAGAGCTAGCCAACTGTGAGGAATGACAGAACACTATCATTGATGATATTAATGGCATATCAATCAAGCATCCTGCTTTTTAAGGGCCACTAATTTATACCAGATGCAAAACTGAGGCTCTTAGTCTGCTAATCAGTTTACTTCAAAATAAATAAGCACAGAAGAGGATCAGACTGTTCAGCTTTTTTTTTTTTTTTTTTAAAGTTATCTTTATTTCTCTTGGTATGTCTAGCCCTACCCCAACCTTCTTGTCCGTATGTTCTGCAGGTTGTACGTCCCTATTGATAGTTCAGTTCTCTCTCAGAATATTTCTCTGGGGTTTGCTCTGCTGGAAGGTTCTGAAAACAGTCAAAGGATATAAAATATAGTGAAAGCCTTGATTGTTGTTACGGTGGTGTTCATCTTCCTCGGTTTTGAAAAGGCTGCTGTTATTTGTACTTTAAGACTACCTTAGTTCATAAAGCCGTAATGAAAGTTTGAAGCCACAGGAGCCACCTTCTGCCACTTTACTAAATGCATTACATTCCTTCATCTCTAAGTACAGAAACAACGTAGACTCGATTCGCTGGAGGATTTATGTGGCATTCGCAAAAATATGAGCAGCACCGCTGCTGCTGCTCCATCCTCCCTCAGCCAGCGTGAGATCGCTTGCGCTTATGCAGGGTGTCAAAAAGAGGATGCATTTCCTTCTTTTTCCAACTCAGGTTAGGCGTCTCAATGGAGGCAGTCTGTATGCCGGGATAATGCCTCAAGCCAAAGGCTGCCTGTGGTGTGCCTCTTTGGGCATCTCCACTCCCAGGTGAGATGCTGAGGGAATAGGCAGTGGAATCACGCTCTCTGGCCCACTTATTCCCAGGTCCCTAAAAGGGACATCCAATGAGATTGAATGGCAGGCAGTTTAACGGTGATAAAAATAGTACAACCTATATAATTATCAAATATAACTCCCAGCTACAGGTTACAGTAAAGCCTAAAATGCTTCATAGGATTTAAATGTACATTTGCAATGTACATTTGTAATGAGACTTTCGGTATTAAATTACATAGGATTAAAAAAAATTAGAGCAGATATAAAATCTTATGTTTCAGACAAGCGGGTGAGTCAGCTGCTGACTGCCTAGGGCTAGGACGAAACTTCCTGTATTAATCAGGTTATTCTATAATTACAAGGTTTCTTGCACCTTCCTCTGAAGCTGGTACTGAGTGCTGTCAGAGCAAGGATACTGGACCAGGTGGACAACAGGTCTGATTGGTATGGTGATTCTTGTCTTTTTTTTTCTCTCTCTCTCTCTCTCTTTTTTTTAAATTCCCTTGTCACTAATACGGACTACTGATATGAATAGTGTGCTATTAGAAAAAGAGTGCTGCTATGCTCCTTTCAGACTGCATACAAATTTTCTTTCTGTTGCTAAGGGTTTGACCTGCTCAAGGACAGGATCGTATGGTGGAAGGGGAAGTGGGGCTAGAAGAGAAGAGCAGCAGCAGCAGGGATGCACAAACACAAGTGGCTGTTTAAAGCGAACCTGAATAATTAAAAAGGAGAAGGAGGAAAAATATAGCAACCTGTTTGTGTCAGTGGTCTGCCTAGAGACAACCTGGGCACACAGTGAAAAAGAAAGTATTGCTAAATCAGCTGAACCTTCTGAACAGAGAAGATGATTTAACAGTTTTCCTTTCTTCACAGAGAACTGTTGCTCTAGCCATAAATATGGCAGGCATAAATATGACAGACAAAATGATGTTAATATCGACTGGGATAAATCATTGATATAATAGAGGGAATAATAGCAAGGAGATGCTGGTTTGTGGGGTTATTGTATTTTAACTAGAGCATGGAAAAATGGAGAGTTCTTTGCATTGTAAGGAAGCTGTACCTAAGCTAGTTGGTGTGCAGTAACTCAGGAGCTAGCCACAGCAGCGTGGCTCCTTCCCTATCTCCTGGCTTGCCTTCTCCAAGTCCTCTCAGCATGTATGTGCAGCCATCGCTTGCTGAACCAAGAGGATTCCTCACACTGGAAAGGTGAGGGGAGGTATATGAGAAGGTATGAATGTAGGTGAGACTACTCAGAAGAGAAGAAGCTTTTGCTCAGTCATTAACCTTGGGTTGCCTGGTTGTAATTGTACCGAAGCAGAGTAGAGGGCATCGTGTACTTTAGGCCTCTGCTACAGCAAAGTCAGTGTTTCTGATCTAGTCCCCAGTGTTATCTCCAAACACAAACTGGATGGAGACACCATGAAATTCAGAGACGTATTGCATCCTGAAAACTGTTATTCTTGTGTGTTGAAGGTGGATTAGGAAGCAGAATAAAACTTCTGGAGCAGAACCTGTATAGAAGAAAAAAAAAAAAAAATCAAGGTATCCTAACCCAGGGTCACAACGTACAGAGGTGAGAAGATGAAATCCTCATTACTCTTGGAGTTCACATGCTTCTGGGTAGATGTTTCACATGGCATAACAGTATCTCATCTGTGCATTGCAGCATGTAAATGTGTCTGTAGGAAGCATTGCTTCGGTACACCAACCTACCCTTCCCAGGAGTGTAAACCAAATTACTTCTTGCAAACAGTTTGTGTGAGAATGATAGCTCCAGTCGGAGTCTGCTTTTTCAAACATCTCGCTTGTAAAACAGAGCACAGTCCCTACAGAATTGGGATTAAAAGCATCAAGTTCTGGTTCTGCAAAGCCATGCAGGTGGTTTGGAGAGTGGTAGTGGTTTGTAAGAAGCTGTAAGCCTTATCTTAGGTCACATGCTGGTATCCCCAATGCGCAAACACAGAGGCTCTGCACCTGAAGTAGAACCAGGCTAGTTGATAGTCCTTAAAAATAAAGAGGGGAAAACAGTCCCTGAAATGCCAAAAAGGTGGAGTGATCCTGCAGGCTGTACACTGGGGCCTTAGTGGCCACAAGCTTGAAAAAATAAATAAGGCAAAGCTGTCTGATACTCAGTGATGGAACTGGGACCTTTCAAAGCAAAGGCTGGGTGAAAATTTCCCCCAGAGCTTCAGTTATGGTATTATAAAAAAAAAAAATGTGCTGGAGCTGGGTTGTAGAGCAGAAAAAGGGGTGAGAATTAGCACAGTATATTGCTGCTGTTTAAATAGCACAGCTGAAGTACACCAGTTCATCATAGCGTATGTATAGAATTTAAAACAAGCTATTTAATACGTTATGCCGTGCCAGGAAGTACCATATCGATGATGCTTTTTCAGCAGTCATTCATATACTAAGGAACTGCATGCTATATGAAAGCCAGCGCTGAAGAAGCTGCATTTATCCTTTTGGCTTCATTTCTGTCATATTAATATATTTACAGCCTGCTATAAAGAAAATCAAGTATAAGCCTACTGTAAAAGGTTCTTATCTGGATTGTTATTGTAGAACAGAAAAGTAATTTGTTTTAGAAAGACGAGATGATACTACCAACAAAAGCTTACTGAATTTTATTTCTCAGTTAGGTTTTAATTGCCCTTCTTACAATAAAATACCGCTTAATTGTACTCAAAATGCTCAGCTCCCAAATAGAATGCTAAAAATCCTCATATTATGTATGTTGTCATATATGTATAAGATTAAGGTGAAGAAATAGTTTAACTGAACTCAAATTAATCTAGCCACTGACAACAATATGACTCACTGCAATATTTGGAAAGCCATTTATCTAATGTTCGCTAGGATCCTCGTTCCACAGAAAAACTTCAATTTAAAATAAACCAATCAAACTGTGTGGCTGCGCAATTAAATATCACCATGGTAACAGGGATTAAGCGCACAAGGTAAGGACCTGCTGACAGTGCAGAGATTATTTCAAGTTTCTTACTCTTCCAGCAGTAGCCAAATGAATTCACGTTTTCCGTATCAAACATTGGGAGACGCAAAATGAAAGTGATTGAGATACTTGTGTGGCATCTTGGAACTTCAGAGAATATTTTCCTGACAGGGGAAGTAATTAACTGGAATTACAAATAGGAACTCAGCAGACGGATAGGAATAAGGATTTGCTCGTGGGATTTATTTAGCGTTTCATAATTAAAACCTGGAGAGGCATATTATTTAGGATACAAACAGCATGGAAAAGTTCTGCCATAGTTTAAGAAATTGGACAGAATAATAACGCCATTTTGCTTTAATTTTTTAAGTGAACTTATGTTCACTTAGTAAAGATGGTTATTTGCAGCTCTGCTATGAATTAACATTTCTAATGTGTGATATACATATAAAGTTACAGTGCAGACAGGCGTCCTGATATTCAGTGAAGATATGGGATGATGCTTTAATCAGTCCTAATGTATTTCTGCTTGTCTCTGGCTCTACTCCTAGCTTTTTCATGTGTTTTTATGAAAAATACTGGAGATGCAAATCTGCTGGCATGTAGAGTTTTCAGCTTTTAGTGATGTGGTTTAGGGTTGGTTTGGTTTTTTTCAGATTGGCTTTTGATTCGGTTGTAGGAGAGCTATTCTGCTCACGGTGGTATGGTCTCTTACTGCTGTATAAAGCTGAAATATCTGGTCTAAATTGGGAGCCTTAATCCCTACCTTTGGTTTATCAGCAAGTGTTCAGTGTGATCGGGGGATGTTGTAGTCATGGGTTCTGCTGTCCAAGAAATGCCTGCTGATGGGTTTGGGCTGTGCTGATGTTTTCCAGGAGATCAAATTTACGAGGACATCTTCTGTCGCTATTTTCTGTCAAACTGAGAGAAGTGGAAGCGAGCTGCCTTCAATGTGCAAACGGTCTGCAGCTGTTCATCCTGTATTAGGCAGA
The DNA here is from genome assembly GCA_013400535.1 of Scopus umbretta. Lineage (NCBI taxonomy): Eukaryota > Metazoa > Chordata > Aves > Pelecaniformes > Scopidae > Scopus > Scopus umbretta. The sequence goes on along the minus strand of VZTL01067150.1, from coordinate 118,648 downwards.
TGTAGACTCTGTGGCGCCTCTGCTTTCTGAATATTTGGTCAGTATTTCAAGCTCACAAGATGTTGAGATCAAGGTGCTCGCTTCCCACCAGTGCTTACTGGTCTGAGGTTGGTCTCGGGATCGTGCTGTTCTCATTCTTTGTGGTAGGACGGACTCTCCACCCTTGCAGAGCAGATCTGCTGCTTGGAAAATGTTTTAAGAGATGTCGTGGTAGATGGGCCCACAACTGCACCTTTTCTATGGGAATCAGAGCTTGCCAAACCTGTCAGAGTGCGTTTTGTGTCTGGTTTTGATTATGGGAGTCTAATACAGTCTTTGACGTCTCTGGTTCCCTGTTCATTTCGAGCATAGGCTTAGGTCTCTGTGTGTAAACAGACAGGGTTTTTAGCTCTGCTCTTATGAAAAGACAATGCTTCAATTTTACTAGTTGTCTGACATGCAGTTTTGTTGGCTTTAAGTTAAAATGTCTTTCCTTGCACGTTGAGATGCAATTTGTTTTTTCGCATCTTGGGATGAAAAGCCTTTGTTAAAGATTCAGGATAAATACTGCAGTTATATCCAAAAATCATTGCATCTGGCAAGTTCCTAAAGGAGGAGATGAATACTGAGCACATTCTGTAGGAGTGAGTGTAGAAAGTGTCTGTTTATGGTGGCACTCTTTTGTCATACAAAAATGCAGAAGCCCTGTTAAAGTGAGCTCCTGGCATAAGCATCCAGCAAATGTAGAAGGAAGAAGTAGTGAAATATTGATGAAACATAACATAAAATCAGAAAGTCAGGGATATATATGGGAGAAGTTTCTTAAGAAACAGCTTTTGAGATACAGGAGACAGTTTCTTAGGACTGCTGTATTAGGTAGTGCTGTCCCTGGGCTTGGTCAGGTGGGAACAACAGTTTTATCGGGAGCCTAAAGAGGTACTTCATGTTTCTCTTCCTGCTTATAATCCCTTTTGTACAGCATTTTCTTTTTGCTGCTGTTTTTATTGTTTTTGTTTAATCCAGTTAGTGCCTTGAGCTGGACAGCAGAGACTTGGCAAAAAGCCGTGCTGATAAAAGACATTTTGTTTTGGGCCACGAGGGGCTGATTCTGGCAGCTCACAGTAATGACATTTAGAGATTTTGTTGCATGATTCCTGTTGCCAGCATCCTATTAAAATGCAGTTCCACCATTTTAACAGTGTACTAGGGAACGATGAGCTAATGGTCTACCTTTGGAAAGGAAACCATAAAAGGATTAGCTCAACATTGGTGCTGAACACTGAAAAATCGCAACTTTCCGGTTGGGAATCTTTTTAGTTAAAATATACGTATAAAAAATAGGGGTTTCCATGCCTTTGGATAGGGGTCAGGATTGCGGCTAGGTCTTGAAAAGGACTTGGCTCCCCAGAGTGTCACACTGTGACTAGCCAGAAGCTTCCAAAAGGCATTGAATGATGCCCAGGCAGAGGAATCCAAGCATCAGTATCCTCAAACTCTGTTTAAAAACAGTCCTGTTAGTTTCCCCGACTAGAATTAATTAAAGCAAGTGCAAGCTAATGGGCAGATCATAGGACCAGCTGCTTTCATGGCGTGAGCCTTCAGGAATACAGTTCCTGAAGGAGGAACCCTATCACCTGAACATAATGTGTAATAGCTGCACAGCTGTTTTTTCAGCCTTGCCTCTGTGACTTGCATAGGCAATTGAGCCCTGTGCCGAAAGCCTGGGCACCGTTAGGAAGAGTGACAGGACAAGGCTTTAGGTAGAGCTGCTCAGAGCGGGAAGCTTGGTTGGGCTGGCTTGTTGCTCTTCCAGAAGCTGCTTCTTCGGCAAGCTGTACTCCGAGTCAACTGGCATTTCCCTGGCATCGTTAGAGGGAAAAGGATGTCACGACTCCACATGCTCAGGATCTGGCAGCCTGAATCAAGTTAGCCAGGTATCACTTAGCTTACTGTTACTGTTGTTTGATTTTGTGCTCAAATTTCAAGAACTGGCCAGATGAACCTCCGGGCAAATTTGCTCAAAAAATCATGGGTTTGGTGGTTGGTTTTTTTGTTGTTTCTTTTGTTTTTGTGCTACAGGAACACATGAAGTCTGCCACGTAAAATGGGGATCCTCATGTAATTGGTGGTTATATTTTAATGAGCAGATGCTAGAAAGACATTGACTTTATTCTCATTTTTGATTGCAATGCTGAAGTATGGTAAGATTAAGTGAATTTTTGAAGGAGGGATACTGTCCCACTCTCCTTCCCAAATCTGTGTCAAAACTTAAGAATTGCTTGTAATTTTTTTTTTTGTAACTACCATTCAGTGACAAATTAAAAAGCTAAGTGATCCACATGTTGCCAGGCTAAGTGCTGTGCCATATTTGAAAGTCATAATGATATTTTCATGTAGATATTAATGATAGAAAAGTGATTTTCTGTAGAGGCTTTGGCTAGGTTTACATAGAATACAGCACAAGTGCTTGTGCTACATGGAAGAGAAACCAATAGGCTTTCCCTACCGAGCTTTTCAGTTACTTGGACTGCCTGCCATTCTCAGGCTATCATAGCTCAGCACAGACTGTCTGAAAGTTTATTTGGCTTCTCAAGCAGGTTTTGCAACTCAGGCTGATCTCTCTGCTGCAACAGCTAGGCTGCTACTGGTATCTGACTTTGCTACTTAAAAATTACTTTGGTATATCTGTGCAAGACAGCAGGTGCAGGTGGTCTAATGGGCGCGTTATGGACAGGCTACCACTTTCAATAAATCTGAAAATTCTTGGTTTTACTGGAGAGCTAAATATGGATGTATATGAGACTCATGGGGATTCTCAGGGAAGAAACTCGGGAGAGGGAGAGAGGCAGAGAAAGTCAGGAGTGTTTCTTGCCTTGCAAAAGTACCGCTTTCAAGATTCACCATGACGGCTTAGAGTTCTGTGTGAGTGAGGGTGGGGTGCGTGTATATATACACAAATATATATCTATCTCCGGTAGGTATATATACACCTCCTCCGTTTGCACCATGATTCTTGCTGGTAATAAGAAAAGAACTGTAAAAAGTGTGTTATGTTTTTAAAGAAGACCTTTTTAATCATCTGGGTTTATACTCTAGTTTATAAAGTCTCAAATCTTACAGTGATGTGCATCACCTGAAAACTGGGGGGAAGAGAGGCATAATTAGCTGAATAGCCTCATTGGTAAAGACATTGCAGAAAAGCAACAAATGTGCAAGGAAAGATTAAAAGGACTGACCGACACAGAAAGCTTCTTGTGAAGCAGAAACTTGAGGGCTGAAGTGAGATTTGCAAAATTCAGGCCAAGTTGCTTCTTAAAAAAACCTGTTAAAACACCTTGCAAGTATCCATATAAAGGATAAGCAAAGGAGGAATGGGGGATTCTGTGTAGAGAACATACATGAACACAGTAAAATGCAAAGATGCAACTGAGGATTAATAACAAAATCTTTCCCGTTGTCTAGAAGTATGTGTTCAAAATGACTGAGGAGAGGAATCTTGATTTATTGGCTGAATCTCTGAGAGACATATGAGTGTTGTCATTTGGGTATGTCAATGTCAAATGCCATTGTGGAGGTAGGGAAGTGTTATTTATTGTGGCTAGACATGCTTCAGAGGGGGGATTCAAACTGTAACAAATGCAGAAAATGCTGTTAGGATGATTAGGGGAGGGGAAAAAAAAAATCATATGAGGGAAGACTGGAAGACACAGATTTCTCTAATACAGCAAAACTAAGATCAAGAGGAAATAAACACCAGGAATAAATGAGAACTGTTTAAAACAAAAAAATAATTTGTGGCAAAGAGCTAAAGGGAGTATATGTTTAGATTGCAAGGAAGAAGACCCTTAAACATTGAAGCAACGGAGTTCATTCCCAAGCTTTCAGTTATAGCACTGGATTGAATAATCTGAAATGGGTTTACGCTGATCATTGGTAAATATTTAAAGGAGGTTATATGATACAGTTTATACGATACAGTGTGAAATAACAAGGGATTGGAGATGATGACAAACCAGATCCCTTCCATTCCTATTTTCCTGTGAATCGAGTGGCACTTTACTTGTTTCTTTAACATGTAGATCGTGAAATCTGAACAACATGTTTGCAAACCAGACTTTAATCCACTGCATGCCTTTGGAACCTTGTGCAGATATTAATGAAACACATTTAATTATCTGTTAGATGGATTACTCAAGGCAATTTAGATTACTGCATAAAAAGTGGAATAAAGATCAGTGTATTTAGTAAGCATATGGGTAATAAAAGTACTTAAATTGAATGATAATTCAGGGAGATGATACGATTTGACCAGGCTTTTAGATAACTATATAAATGCTCTTTCCGAAATGCTGTCACAGAATGATGAATTATACGTCTATTTAAAATATGCTTCCAGTGAAAGACAGGAGAGGAAATATTTTTCCTTAAGTGTTTATACATAGTATCAATAAAATGTTTTTTCTGGAAAACAGACGTTATCATCAATCCTATTAAAGTGAAAAACACTGAAGTGGGCTGCAAATATAATCACAAGTTCAATGAATCAGCAATATTTCTTGCTGGCAGTTTTGAGTTTTATACTGTTGTCTGATAATAACCAGGATGAGTTATTAATTTCATCAGGATATGTTGGCTGTCCTCTTCTGCCCACCTATTTAAAAAAGTAATCACTGGTATCTGATACCATTTTTTGAAGAGCCATTTAGGGAACCCAGTTGCTTGTGTGAACTTCTCCATAATTATGATAAATATATTAAATGATGTAAGGGCTATGACATTTTTGAGTGGGTAGACTTTTAGTGCCAATAATATAAATGGTAGTGCTTTGGAAATGTGCTAGTTTGACAGCTCTTCAGAGACCCAAATAACAACGATTTGAATGCATTTGGCACGTACGTGGCACAAGTCGCCAAAGTCTCCGTAGTTCAGGCATCCTGTATAATACTAAAGTTCTTCTTTCATCTAATGCTACACTTTTCCTTCACACAGGTTGTTGGTTTTGGTGTTCGGTGGTTTTGTCTGTTTTAAAGACTGACTTTTATTTTCGGTGTTGAATATCGATAGTGTACTTTTCTTGGCAGTTACAGTTTCCTTCAACATCCCAGGTTGTTGCAACACAGGCCCTTACAGTACCTACCACAACTACCCAAGGAAGAGCTGCACTTAGAGCATGTTTCAAGGAAGTATAGATGTAAAGTAGTGTCAAACGAGTGATGGTATTGGAGCAAGACAACAGGCTACGTATGGTCAGCATGTTCTGGTGTGTATTTTACATGCTGCACCAGACCTCCTTTGTAACTGCGCCAATGTCTTCTTTCTCCTCTATCTTAATGTATAGAATACTAATTCTCTTTATGAGTTCTCAGTCCTTTTCATTCGTATCCCATACATTTTACGTGTTATTGTTTCAATTAAAGTAGCACAACTGAAATAATGCTAGTCAAATGTAGAAGGTGCTTTAAGAGAGGACAAGCTGGTGGCCCTCTAGACCAAAGGGGATTCCTCCCATCCCGGTCTGATAGCACCAGGCTGCTGCAGTTCCCCATCCCCAGGTCCAGCTCACCATGAGGCTGAGCGTGCAATGCCCATGCATCCACACGCTCTGTACAGACACAGCCAACCACCGGAGTCAAGCGTACAGGCAACCAGTGCCTTTACAGGCACCACATCGACAGAAACAGCATGCACATAAACATGACCAGTGCAAACTGCCTGATCCCGTTCTTGCGCATCAGGAAATCAGGCTGCTTGCTGTCGGGCCATGCATACACACACGTGCACAACCTCCCCATATATGTGCAGAAATGGGTCTCTCTAGTAGCTGATCTATGGTCTTCCCCACAGCAGACTCTTGGCCCCGGTCTCTCCAGTGTCGCACCCCTGATTACTTTTCCCCAGTGGCTCCACTTCTCTGACATCTGTACCTAAATTTGGCGTTCATGACACTGTCACCCAGATACCATCAGCCTTGCATAGTAAGACGGATACAGTCCCCTCGGCACTGTTGGCCTTGCAAGTTCAGCTCCCCAGGGGACGGCAGGGCTCCCCTCCAACGCAGTCATCTCTCACAGGGCTCCCCCTTACCTACCCCTGAAACCCAGCCAGCCCTCACAGTGCTCTCTGTATTTTTTGGCACTTCTCACTCTGCTGTGTGTTACAGCCAGCTGTTTCTCTTGACATGCCCAGTAGATTTTCATGGTAAATTAGCTGAACCTCAATCTCTCTGCCCATTAAAAAAAAAAAAGAAAATAAAAATGATCCATTATGAAAACTGAAGTTAGTGTGTTTACTGTGTAGTCCCAGGAGGTGTCAATTCCAAATTCTGTCAATAACCATCAAACTCTGGGGAAAGAAGAAGGTGGTACAATACGTCATAAGTTAGAAGAAAGATTTTGGTCTCCTTTTTTTCAGTGATGTTTGGATTCTAATTTTGCATTATAACTGTTGTATTTGAATATTTTCTTACAGTACTTCAGGAACTCTAATATTTTTATTTATATGTGCTTTCTTGCCAGCAAATGAGGATTGCTGTCTAAGCCAACTAATGTAGATTTTTGAAAAGATACACTGGTTTATGCATGTTACAAAATCTCAGAAAAACTGGAATGAAATGACCAGGCTCTGCTTGGTCTCATTCCCTTTACAAGGGCTGCTGAATATCTCTCATCTGCAGACCCTTCTAAGCTATTTGTAACTTTAACCGTGCTTTCCTTGACTGAGCTGAAATTTTTTGTTCCCATTGCTTTTCTGAGACCCAGTTGCTATTTTGAAAAACATCATCCCTTTCTTGGAAAAACAGAAGTTGTTTTGCCAAAGGTCATTACAAGGCTTAGTTCCTAGTCTTTGAGACAGGTGTTTGAAAGCTGAACCACACATGACCTTTCAGCCAGGGATGTCATTTCTGATGTTGCTGTGAAGTTCTCCCATGTTAAGAGCCTTGTGAAAATTTTAGAAATTGCCATGCTGAGCAGAATATGGAGACTGAAATCTCCAAAAGAGCATCCACACAGAGTGTCCCAAAATTACATGGCTAAAAAGAAGTATGCCAATAATGACTGCCAGGCGTCGGAGTGGAGAGCTGACAAGGAAGCTAGGGAAGTGTAGGGACGATACAGTTTGAGGAGGAACTAGTGCGAATGGCAACACTTGGATTACCTGAGTACAAGGCAGTCATTAGGAAACAGGTGAGGAGGAGGATTAGGAGGAGAAGAATTGATCTGAAGAGGAGTTGGGATGTGGAAAGACAGAGGACTGAGGAAGTAACAGATGAAATCTGTATTTCTTTTGTAACACGGTGGCATTGACTCTTGATCCGGTTATGACCTGTAATAGTCCTTGCTACAGTTCTGCAGAATTTCTTACCTTAAATGTTGGTCTGGATGCTCTCTGGTTTTATTATAAATTCTTTGCTTATAAATTCTCTGTATTTATGTCTGTCAAATGGATAGGGGCATTAGAGCTGCAACATGAATATTGGTATTTTGTTTTGTCAAATGCCCAAAACACATAGCCATGTCTTATAAGCAGATATATAGTCTACATTATTAAAATGTTATTGCATGAGATGAGTTAAATCTTGAAATTCTTGGCAACTGAATCAAAAGTTATCTTACAAAATTATATTATTTAGTTGTCCTGAAACGTGACTGCTAGTAGTTAGCTCTAGTTTCATGCTGTGTTGCTACCTTTCACAGAGGTGTTGTTAATATTTTGATTACGTATACCACTGCCACTGGCAATATGAGGCCACAAGATGAATACAACAATACAGCACTCCGGCACAGACTCCATTTGTGTTGTATGTTATTATAGACCTTTAATTATAATTGTATAAAATCTGTTGTTGAATTTAGACATCAGTCGTCATCATAGCAAATAGAGAGCTAAGATTCTCTGCCATAAGTCAGCTTAGCTTCATTAATGTCGGCAGAGTCCCACTGATTTACACCAACGGAGATGACACAAAAGCACTTGTTATATTTTACTGCCTCTCCCATGAGTTGCGCTATTGCAGTGTTTCATGACTCCTAGAATAACAGTTGATCCCCCCCCCCATCTTTTCCTCTCTTTGCTTTCATTGTTTTGTCAACCACTTGAGCCTGTAAATATCCTTCCCTAGTTTAAGTGTAGAAAAGGGTTTGGTATTGTGATGATTTTCCATACCTATTGGCATTTTAATTTTTACTTTTTAATCAGAGATAATAGTCAAAGTGTGTTTTGGGCTTCTGTGAATGGTTGCCTGTAGCCTTTCTGGCTTCGTTCTGCAATCAGTCAGACTTAAATGTTTATGGCTGTGAATGGATGTCCTTTTGGCCCCATAGTAGAACCCAAACTGCAAATAATTGAGCACCTATTTTGCTTAATTAGGCCTGCTGAGTTCATTATGGGGACCTTTGGCCACTTCTTTTAGCTAAGTGTGTTACGGGGTCATTTTGCTGGATCAGGGTCTCAGTTGTGGCTCATGAAGAAAAAAAGACCGGGTCAAAAAACAGGGATCTGCCTGCTCTGCAGTCACGGCAATAGTTGCTGTGAATCCTGTGGTCAGCGTATCCCGGTCAGCCTTAAATGAGCTGGCTCGGGTACCAGTACAAATCTTGCAATGGCAGCACTAAGTTTAGGCTGATGTGAAGCTGGGCAGATTAAAGCTGTGCGGTGCTGTCCTCTGCAATGCAGCAGCCGGCCTTCCCACGGCACCCCAGCGCGCTGGCTGAAAACTGTATAGGTTTCTGGCTTCTCGCAGCTGACTACTCAGGTCTTGACTTTTATAGGTGGTCGTCCTGAATGATGGGCTCAGATTTTTAGCCTGACCTATCTTCTGATGGAAATACTCTCTAGGGATGTGGTGGTCTTTTCCACATGGGAGAGTCTCGTAGACTTTGTTACAGTTAACAGGCTTCATGAGAATTTGCAGCTATACTCTGTGAATAATTGGGTTTTTTTCAATTGGTTGCTACTTTGGTTGCTTGGTGGCCAGGCCCTGGGAAGCTAAGGGAAAAAACGTTTTTTTTCAGTCCCTGAGCCTGCTACTTCTTGGCAGGAGTGAGTCCAGTCTGAGTCCCAGATACTTTTATCCTCCGATGATCTGGAGTTTTTAGCTTCTCTCCTGTTGATCCCCAGGACAACATTTTAGCAAGATCAAAATCTGTACCAAAACCCACAGCAGGAAAAGTGGGACCGGCTCATTGCTTTCCAGGACTTAGGTTTTATAGGGGAACTGAGGGACTGCATCTCGGTTGTCATCTTTTTTGTACTCTCCTATGGAGAATATTAGGAAGCAGAGAACAGCTGCATCACTTCTTATGGATACTGATAAATCAAGAAAAATCCGTGTTGTACACATGTAGCGAATGTGAAAATGCAGTAAGATCTGTTCTGACCTCTACAGAAACCTTCTTTGCTACAGAATAAGCACTTGGTCTTCAATATATTTCTTTGAAAGCTCCTTTTGGAGATGAAATAATTATTTTTCCATTCAGTGAAGAGGAACAAAACTCCAGCTTTTAGATGGAAGGCAAGAGAGGAGTCTGAACTGATTAAAACAAACTTAACTTTTGTAACTGCCTTGCAGCAGACCATAGTTTATTTTAATAAAGCTTCTATTGAGTTGCATTAAAAGACCTTGGTTTTAGTTTCTCAGGCAAAATTGCTTAAATTCAATGATTTATTCCACATATGGCCCCAAAACATTTTTTCAAAATGAACATTGTGGCTTTTTTTACCCCAAATACTTTATTATTTCTTAACCTTTCACATTCAATAATTTTTTTAAGTAACCACTGATTTTGTATGTGTGCTATAAAGCTTCCAAGAAGGCGATTTGGAGCTTGACAGTGTGTGAAGTGTTTAGTGTTTATCCTAAGAAAAGAAGCACTCATCCCTAGACACCTGAAAAATCTTGACCTGTGGTCAAGCATATCTTAATCAAGTTAAACATGAACAATAGTAATAATAGCTATTATTGTTTCTTATTCTGGGTCCAAGTATATAGCTAATGGCTAACATACACCCTTACTTGTTGTTGCCAGCATCATGTCTTTCCTAGGGGATACAGTGTTTGGGAAATTAAGTCATATATCCCGTATCTGATTTATGTTCATATACATACATATGTATATATATAAAAAGCATGGCCTTTCTTTGAGGTAGTTAACTAAAAAACTGACTTATTACAAATCCTTGTTTGACACATAACGAGCAGCAGCACTTTGCTCATACACTGTCTTGTATTTAATCTGTACATGGGTTTTTTTTCTATTAAGTTCCATTTATTTTATAAAAGCACTCTGGGCTGTGCTGTTTGGTATACATAGAGTAATGCAAGCTGTTTTAAAAATGTGCATCTAAGGTTAGAAATGAAAATGTTATTAAATACTGCAATGCTTTGCATTTGCAGTGAGGCTTTATTTAGAAATAAGTAGATTTTTTGTTTAACCTCAGTACTTTTATTACCCAACACCTTTGAGCAGAAGAACGAAATCTCTATGTTTTCATTATAGGTTGCTCAAAGGCGTTTAATAGAACAGCAGAGAGTATTCTTTATCTGCTTGTTCCCATGTTTAGCATATACGTAGTAAAGCCTTATCTGAAAAAGTAATCAGAGTTATAAATTAGTCATTTTTAAATTTGGTATGAGAGAGATTTTTGCAATATAAGCTTTGGGCTTTGCCTAGGAACAAATATTAGCTTTGGGCTTTACCTAGGAACAAATATTTCTTTCTAATGTTTATATGTGCATCTAAGTGAGAGTGTAAGTACAACTTTGCTGGCTCAGACCAGAAGTCTGTCCGGCCCATATTTTTGCATCTGACACTGAACAGTATCTAGCAGCAGGTGCTTAGGGAAAGAGTCAAAGAAAACTTGACTGGCCAACCTGGTAAGAAAAGCTTTAAAATAGGAAAGATGTTGAAGTGGTGGAAGGGGCAGGCATGCCAGGGGCCTGCGGTGATGGGGACAGAAGGGCCATGGCAATCAACAACACGAGACTGAAGTAGAATCACCTGAAGAGCATAAGCATGTAAAAAAGAAAGTGCCTACAGGACAGCCCTTATGTGGAAAGCTCTCATGCCCTTTCTGGGGAATCGGCATGCTTGGGTACCTTTCTGAAATGTCCCCACACTAATTCCCACAGCAGGGGAAACAAACAGCAGGAAAGCATGTGCATGTCTGTGTGCGGTTACAGGACTGTAACCTCATCCAGGTCATGGAGATGCACTGCGATAGCTCACACGGCTGGAGTGTTGCAACGGAGGGATACAGGCTCTTTGGAAAGGACAGGCTGGGAGTGAAGGAAGGGGAGTTGTCCTTTATGTGAAACAGCAGCTGGGAAGCAAGGAGCTCTGCTGTGGGGATGGGTGGTGAGCCATTTCAGAGCTTGTGAGTCAGGACCAACAGGTAAATCAACATGGGTGATGCTGTAGTGAGTGTCTGCTGTAGGCCACCTGATTGGGAGGAAGTAGATGAGACCTTCAGAAAACTGGAAGTAGCCTCACATACACATGCATAAGGACCGTGGGGGACGTGAACCACCCTGGTACTTGCTGGTATACAACATGAAGCTGTGTATCATGAAGTGCCAGGTCCTGCACTTTGGTCACCACAACCCCATACAACACTACAGGCTTGGGGAAGAGTGGCTGGAAGGCTGCCTGGCAGAAAAGGACCAGGGAGTGCTGGTTGACGGCCAGCTAAATATGAGCTCGCTGTGTGCCCAGGTGGCCAAGAAGGCCAACAGCATCCTGGCTTGTATCAGGAATAGTGTGGCCAGCAGGAGTAGGGAAGTGATGGAGCCCCTGTACTCAGCACTG
>VZTL01067150.1:82403-105650 GCA_013400535.1 Scopus umbretta | reverse complement strand
TGGGTGTGATGCTATTTGGAGGGACCTTGACAGGCTGGAGAAATGGGCAAGCAGGAACCTGATGAAGTTCAAGAAGGGGAAATGCAAAGTCCTGCATGTGGGGAGTAACGACCCCCCATGCCAGTACAGGCTGGGGGCTGACCAGCTGGAGAGCTGTTTGGCAAGGGAGGACCTAGGGGTCCTGCTGGACACCAAGCTGAACCTTAGTTAGGAATGTCCTCTTATGGCAAAGGTGGCCAACAGCATCCTGGGCTGCATTATGAAGAGTATTGCAACTAGGTCAAGGACGGTAATCCTTCCTCTCTGCTCAGCACTGGTGACGCCACATCTGGAATGCTAGGTCCAGTTTGGGGCTCCCCAGTACAAATGTGAGATGGCCTTCCTGGAGCGAGTCCAGCACAGGGCCACAAAGATGATTAAGAGACTGTCATATGAGCAAAGGCTGAGAGAGCTGGGACTGTTCAGCTTGGAGGAGAGAAGGCTGAGCGGGGATCTTACCACTGTGTACAAATACCTAATGGGAAGCAATGAAGAGGAACCCAGGCAGGGCAAGAGGCATGGGGCACAAATAAGAGCACATGGTATTCCACGTGAACACAAGAAAACAATTCTTTTCTGTGAGGGTGGTCAAACACTGGAACAGGTTACCTAGCCCAGAGAGGTTGTGGAGCCTTTGTCCTTGGAGGTATTAAAAACCCAGCTGGATATGGTCCTGGGCAACCTGCTGTAAGTGACTCTGCTTGAGAAGGGGACTGGACTAGATGATCTCAAGAGGCCCCTTCCAGCTTCAATTGCTCTGTGATTCTGTAACATCCCTGATACACCTTCCCATCTTCCAGGGAAGATAGTGTGAGGCTTCCTGTGCAGAAGCTGTGTTTAAAGGATGTTTGCATTTTGATGAGAAATTGGTTGACTGTTGTTAGAAGTATTTAGAAGGCCATGTTTATGGATATTTCTACACATGATACTTCTACTAATGTTGCATGTAGAATGAGACACAGGACAATGATAGATTCAACACCCCAAAATTTGTTACTGAAGCTTTTATTGCTGTTATCAATTAGTTTGCACTAAAGCTGCGACAGACTTTCTCAACAAGATCCTATTGTTTTAGACACTGTTGAGTTGGAAGCTCCTGTAAATTAAGCAGTACCGCATCATGTTTCTAGGGACAAGAACTTGATGGGACCATATAGGCGAATTGTTAGAATGGTCCTCGGCATGCTTTTGCATGTGCCACATTACACTTTCCCAAATAAATCCTGACCGTAGGTTGGAATTTGTCATGGGCTGTGGTCTCTCCTCGCAAGGCTTTTTGGACATGGCACCTTTTGTTGTGGAGGTTAAGAGAACAACTGTAGCGAGAACTACAGTGCAGTAATAATGTTGGCACAGGCTGTTGTGTGCTGCTTGCTCTCGGTGCCAGGGAACAGCCTCTGGCATGATTAATTTCTTAGTATTGCTACAGTGACAGAAATGTTCTCAGGGCAATAGTGCTTGCATATTATTTGGAAATACCTAACCGGGGGGAGGAGGCGGATACTGGGAGTCTTTCAGTCCTTTTCCAGAACAAGACTGGTTATCTACTGAGAAACACCTATGGAATGAAAAATGAGGAAGTACTTGGAGAACACTTCTATCTTAGTAAATCTCTGTTTTCAGTTTTCACTATATATGGATATCCATTTTTGTCTGTAACCCAGCTGGCTGAAGTTATTTTTTGCCAAAGGAGAGTTTCTGTTTCCTAGAGAACCCATGTTAAAGAAACTAATTCCTTTCAAGGCTTGATAAAGGATACTTTAAAGACATGCTGTGTAAGAGGCACTGTGTTGTCATTGAGTCTTACAAAATGTATCATGTGTATTGTTATTACCAAGCTGCTTGAGGCCTTGGATTGGTTAAAAATTGTATGGCAGCCCACAGCCACTGTGGCCATCCACAAAGGCGATGCCTGTCAACGGCAAGCTTTTGGCAGGTAAGAGCCACAGTGCTGACAGGGGCAGGTATACTTAAAGGAGAGATTTATCATCTGAATGGCAGAGAGAGACAGTGAATGGGTTTGTTCTCGAGCTTGATTTATGTGACACTGTATCTTGCTTGGCACCTTATTGTTATAATGAATTGTTCCTTTGAAGTTGCTTAGAAGACCTTAGAAATTCCTTTAAGATATGCAGGCACGTGTTGGCTCTGTATTTAGTCTCACGATTAGTTAGTTATACCATACTTATGATAAACATCAGCAAATCAGCAGGGCTTTTCCACAGAAGTTGACCCTTGTCACTGAGAAGGAAAATGCCTTCTGGTTTACTTATCAGTTGTATTAAAGAGGAGATCCAAAATATGTCTGTCTGCTTTTGATTGTTGTGAGCAAGGTTGTGGCATTCTATGATTTTACACTTTTGATATGTGAAAGTAACCAAATCATTTGTAGCACTGTGGGTTGCAAAGCAAAGGGGTGTAGAAACTTTATCTATCCAGAAGCTTCAGAGGGGCGTATAGGAGCTTCATCTGCCCTCCATATGTGATTTATCATGATCTGTAGCTGACTTACTGAACACAGCAGCCAAGCAATACTTTCCAGCTGGTATGTTCCGATATTTATGGTTGAATTTAATATGATCTAAGATAAGGCAGAATAAACCTATATCCAGTATATTATCCAGTACATTAAAAACAATGAGTCAGAAAAGCCCTCCCTGAGAAACAGTGAATAAATTTGTGCTGGTAGTGTTTTTGTAACTGTGATGGGTCTAGAAATAGAAGTGAGGCAGTGCTTGTTAGCAGAGGTAGTATCTTTTACTGGGATGACAGAAGTAGTCTGGAAAAAAAGGAAAACAAAAGCATGCTTGTGGGCAACAAGATCTTCTGGTTAAAAGCTTGCTTGTTTTTCCAGCTACATGAACTGCTCTAATAACTTGTTATTAGGCAAACTGGTACTCAAAGTATTTTTTTTTGTGTGTGCCTATAAGCTTATCTTTTTTTCATTTACTGCCATTCTTACAAAAGATACCAATCCTGCCTAAATAAATAGGTACAATACAACCTTGCTGTAAAGCAGCATGCCTTCCAGTGTACCTGCAGCTTGGTTAGAAGGTGGTGAACTTTAATGTTAGAGACAACACCATTCCTTATAGAGCATCCATAAAGAGGTTTGTTCAGAAGTATCTGAGCACTCTGCAGAAGCGCATTAGGCAATTGCTGTTGGTCTTTGGGTCTAGTTTCCTACGTACTTGCTCAAGGGCACGCACTGGTGAGTGTGCTTCTGGGGTTGCCACTAATGCAGCT
Organism: Scopus umbretta; assembly: GCA_013400535.1. NCBI lineage: Eukaryota > Metazoa > Chordata > Aves > Pelecaniformes > Scopidae > Scopus > Scopus umbretta. The sequence goes on along the minus strand of VZTL01067150.1, from coordinate 102,365 downwards.
GAGCTTTGCTCCTGGATTTGGCTGAATTAGGAACCTGTTTTGCTGGACTACATTCAGATAGACACAAAAATAATTTTAAAGGTTTCCACTAGTAGAAGACACAGGCGAGTCAGAAGCTGCTTGTCTTACAGCTTCTCCTCAGTGGATGTGCTTCCCCACAACTTGAGGACCTAGCTCCCAGTCAGTAAGATCTCAACCCTAATTTGAAAAGACTCTGAGAGCTTGCTGCCAGAGCCAAGAACATCAAATACCTGCCATACCAGACTTTCTGCTCAGGCTCGGAGGACACCATGTACTGTGGGTTCAAACTTGACTCTACAGGCAATGCACATGCTGTACCTAGGCCTTCAAACTGATGAAGGCAGCATTCAGGGGAGCTGTCTACCTCATCATCTCCTGGACAGCTGAATTTAAACACTAGCATGGTGCTCTGAAGTCACTAGCATGAGTTCATTCCCTCCTGCAGGACCACTGTAATATTGTCTGTCTGATCATGGCGTAATTGAGAAATGTGGAAGTTTGTATGGAGCAGGTGACGATGAGAGCAGCGTGTTGGATCTTCATTTGCTGTTTACGGCCTTTGTGAATTCCGTGAAATAAGTCTTCTCAATATTCTTCTAAGACTCTGACTAATTTGGGGTGGAGGTCATTTTCTTTCCTGAGATCAGGTCATTTGTCCGTGATTTCACTTTTTTTGGCACAGAAAGGTGTACCGCAACACTTAGCACTTTACTTGTATCAAACGTGAGCTTTCAGAGTCTAGTCCAAACTTAGGAGGGACAAAGTACTGCATCAAACTTTGTTGCTTTCTGGTTCAAGCACAGAGTGTACTTACACAAGATTATTAGTACGCAAAAAAAACAAATGTGACTTTTTGTTTTAATATAGAGTTATATTGAATAGAGAACAGCACTTTACCATATTAAGTAAATACTGCCCGTGTTGCTTTGTGCTCAACTCACCAGCACCATCCATATGATACAATAATTATACAAGATAAGCTTTATTAATGAATTCAGATTTATATGATGGATCTTCTTGCTTTGTAGACTCATCTGCTTTGAAGTTTCTTGTGATCAATCATTAACTATTCCCATATCTATACCTACTGAAGAATTCTGTTTTTATCTTTTAAAGGACATGTCTTTCTGGCTCAAAACCCAGCCATTTTACTTCTTTAGTTTCACAGTTTTTATAGTATGGTCTGTCATCCAATTTAATATTTATCAGTAGTAATAACTGACTGCCAGGATATTTTCAATATTAATTCCGGGTGTCTGTGCACTGGAGAGTCCTGCATTCAGAATTACTAAGCAGACCATGCAGGCAGACACTTTGGCTGTAACTTGTTTGCTCATTTATATACAGAAGAATGGAGATGAATAGCTAATTTTGCTGCAGAGAGTTGTCTGCTCTGAATCCCAAACGCTCCATATTTTGTAACTCCAAGAGCCTGATCAAACTGTTGTAGCAGCCTTCCACTGGTAGAAGGGATTAATTGTTCCAAACTTCCTTTTCTTTTTCCCCCTGCAACTTTCAGTAGGAGACAATCTGAATCATGATTTAGAAAGCAAATTAAATACTTCCAGCATAACTGATTTAAATTTCTCCTAAGGATTACACTGGAAGTGCAGTCTTGCCTGAATATCCAGAAAGGACAGCACATGCAAAGGCAAGGGAAGCCAAGCACCAGCAGAGGATCAGGATGTGCAGATTTTCCCAACCGGATTGTGCCACATTGTTTCGGTCTAATTGATTTGACCCTAACAGCACATGAAATGCAGGCTTATGCCCAGCTGTTCAATATGGAAGCTGCATTGCAGCCTCAGTTTTACAACAGCTATGCAAAATGGGAATGAAAACCCCATCTTCTGACTGCCCTTGGTTGCAGCTATGAGGAGATGTAAGAGGAAGAGACAGGTTTTGTTCTAGCAGAAAGCGTTCCGTTCATGCTCATGTTTTATTTCATCTGGCAACATGTACGCAGCTGTAGGGTTGGATTAATGACGGCTTTTCCTCCAAGGATCTAGGCTCTAATGTAGAAGATTTCCCCAGCAATGTAGCCATTGTAACCGTGAGAAAAGAGGATGCTGGTGGCTGTACACTGGGATCTGTATGCAGTGGCTGTACCTGGGCTTGTGTGTGCTGGAGTAATTAGAACCTTTTAAAGTTAGATGTTATTTTGGTCTCGATACAGTGAGTTTACAGTGCCTCACCTACATTTTAGTGGGAAATGGCCTTTCAGTGAGGCCAGAAGTACTGGGAATGCAGGTTGATCGAGTACACTGAGGACAGCAGTGTTTGATGGATGGTGAGATAATAACAGTTGCCAAGGCCTCCTGATGTTTTTCTGCTTCCCATGAACACTGCCTTTGTCTTGCTTGTGCTGAGTTTCACTCAGGTGTTACTATAAGTCAGGCTGCCAGTGGACTCAGAAACGAATAAAATATTGATTGATGTTTGCACTAAGCCGTAGGAAAGCATCCTGGTAGGAGAACAACAAGTTGTTTTTTTTGTCAGTCTCTGGATGGAGGCTGGAAGGAGGTTATGGAAGTTATGGAGGTTTCTAGAAAGTTTTCCTTGTAATTTTTCTTGTACTGTCATGGGTCTAACATGGAGTGTTCCAAGTAGTCCAGAAGTTTGACTGTGAATTTCCTCTTGGCAGTAGTGACACTTTTCCCACACTATACACAATTAAAAGGAATTGAGGGGGTTGCTGATGAGTGGCTGCTTCTCTGATTTCATCTCTACCAACTCTCCTTTCCTTCCCATTCCTACTTCTGTTGCATGGTTTGATTGCAAAAAAAGCCACCCCAGACTTGGTGTGCTCATGTTCCTTGTTTTTTTTTTTTCCTCTCCCATCACTCTTCAAAGATTGTATACTTGGCCTGTGATTTAGTTGGTGCTTGGGTTTTGGTTCCACACCTCCTCTCCCCCCCCACCAGGGTGGTGCTAGTGTATCACCTTCTTATGAGGATGGGATTCTTCTTTCACACCTGGGTACTCTGAACTGTTGCCTGGCGTCTACCTATATTTTAAAGAGAAAAACTTATGGTTTATTTTAAAAGTGGTTTCTTTTCCCTATCTTTCTCTCTTAGGAGAACAGAAGAGGAGAAATTTTATTGAAGAGGTGTAACAGAAAGATTTATTGCAGGACATTTTCTATTTTTTCTGCAGATACATTTTTTTTCTGGTTTTCTTTTTTTAATGCTTTATGTATTTGAAGCAGGCCAAAATCAGGAGGTAGAAATACACTTCCCACAGCTGGCAATAGAATAACCTACATAACTGTACAGTATGTGGGTACAGAAGCTTAAATGAGACTTCTAAAACACAGATTATTTTTTTCCTCCTATTTTACCTATAGCAAAAGTATAATGGTCAGACATAATGTCCCCTGAAACGCTGATGCTTTAGTGGATCTTATTTTTTCCACACCAGAGGAATTGTAAACCTTGTTGTACAAGGATATGAATCTGACTGGGAATGTTAGAATTTTTCCAACATCAGTTCCTTACGTTTATGGAGATTGTGATAGAACAGTGAGTAGGTTACTTATCCATCACTGTAGAAGACTTGTTATTTTCTCTTGCCAAATGTATTAATTAATTTTAGAAAATAGTAGAGTGAGCTTTGCCTTTTTTGGTTCCAGTTGTTTTAAGCCAACTGTGAGAATGTATGACTCCTGTTTCAAAACAGAACGTGGAGAGTAATTTTATTTCCAGATGTGATAGATGTTTTCTCTCCTGCCTCCAAATGCGAATTATATAGTTTTTGAAGTTAAACTGCATGTCAGAACTGAGTAAAACTTCTCTAATTAATCTTTCTGAGTTCTAGATTTCTGGAATAATAACAATTTGATTTGCATATTTTGTTCAATAAAAATGCTATATGATTAAATGATGAAAATTGGTTCCATTTATAGACTGGATTTTATGCAGTCAGAAAATACAAGGATTGGTTGTCTGAGTAACTGAAAATGCGAAGGAGTGTTTTTATCTTGAGGCATATGTGCTTCCTACATGCACTGACCTCTTATTCTACTAAAAATTGGTCTACTAAATGTCCAGAAAGCGTTTTCCTACTTTCACTTTGTAGCTTGTGACATGACCATGAGTGCATAATTTCTGGAGATGTCAGCAAAGATATTATATGTGTGTAGACACGTATGTTGCCAAGTTCGTGATGTTTAACATACCAAAGCTGAAGGAAGCGGTGACCGCCGTGAAGTCAGTGTGGTTTGGTGGGAAGTTGTTGGCCAGCGAGCGCTGCTGGGGAGATGGTGGAGCAGGGGGGCAGGAGGCTCAGTGAGCCCAGGCACATCCCCAGAGTGAGAGCGCAGGGCGGCGTGAAGGCGTTACGACCTCAGGCTGGTGGTCGAGCTCTGAAAACAGGGGATGTCCTTCTGGGCTGGAGTCAGCGTTGTCCTGGAGCTCCTGGTCATGCAGATGCTTTAATGCAAGGGTCCATCAGAGACTGTGGGCTTAGAGCAGCTCTTCTGGCAAAGCATGATTTAAACAGCTCCTTGGAAATACCAAGGGCCTGACTCCTGTTTCAGCCAAAGTGTGTTAGGCTGCTCTGACATCAGTTTATGTGCCATGTAAATGAAAATACAGGCCTCTGGTCCCCCTGGTGCAGCAGGCTCAGATACAAGTCAGCAGGTTTGGCTCAGCTTTTCATTCCTTGGTGGAAATGCTCTTTACATTTACTTTTATAGCAGATATAGCAGCAAACCAAAGTTCAGTATGCTTTGTGGGGACACTAAAATGAGGCCACAAGATACTTCGTAAAGAGCTGAGGGTTTAACGGATATAATTGTGCAGAGGTTTCCCTCTTTTTTTTTTTTTTTTTTTTTTTTTTTTTTTCCCCCCCCTTCCATGTGCTATGCCATGCAGTTTAATTTCTGCCCTGAGTTTAAAAGGCCACTATGGTTCAGTGATGTTATGTGAAAATTTAAGAGCTTTGGGCCAGGAAGCGTGATTTAACTATAAAACGTTATTATAGAATACCCTGCTTAATTGAGACGTAGTAAATTGGGGACTTCTTCACTGGAACATTTCCTACAAAACTGATTTATCCTGATTGTAGAGACTGCAGCTTAATGGGGGCATAGAATTGGCCTAAATTTAGCTACTGCTATGTAGTCAGATCGTGTCATGGATGATTTTTAAATATGTATGTATTTCAGCACTCTGTTATTTTCTATTCTGTTTTGGTTTTGTGGTTTTTGTTTTTTTTTAAAAAAAAAGCGCCCTGCTGAATATGCTATGGCTACTGAATAGCGCTCCTTCCTTTTAACCCTGAACCCCAGAGCAGCCCAAGCCTGAAGGTGACAGATGCTTACGAGCTAAACCAATTCATTATTCACTGCTTGATGGCTCAAATCCATCCTTGTTCTTTTGCTTAAGAAGATCAGTAAGAGATGAACATATTTCAGAATATTAGGCCTTATTTTCTTCAAGTTCAGCCTATTCTGTGAATCCAACCAGTATATGTATGAAAGAGAGATTACGCTTTGTATCTTTTATTACAGTAGGCTGAAAATATGTGTGATATCGGTGACCAAGACTTTGTTTAAGTTGTACTTGGTTGTCTGAAAGTCTGAGTCTTTAAAGTCTTTGTTTCAGCACTGTATTTGATGTTAGAAATGCACCAGTCTTGGTTTTCATTTAAAAGAAAAAAAAAATTCAATATTCCAAAATACTTTTTGTACATTTTCAGTTCTGAAACTTTGAAGGCCTTTAATTATGTTTTTCATGAGATTGGGCTTTTGGGCTTTGTGGAGTTTATCAGCTTTTAGATTTCAGAAGAGAGTGATACGTTTGTGGCTTAACCGAAAAGCAAACCATCTATAGAATTGTTCTGAACTCCAAAGTGAGGATTGTCATAGTTTGGAATTAACCAAAAACTATAAGTCTGATATAAATTAATGATAAATATAGACGTTAATGATAAATTCTCCCTCATACACAGGAAGGGCAGCTCTTCTAGACCACTGGAGCTCTTGCAGGTGTCAGTAACACTGGCTGTGGTTGCGCTCTGTGTGTGTGCTCCTGTCAGATCTGTTGGGGCTGATTGTGAAAATAATGTTCTCTTTTTTGGTGTCCTCAGTGGAAATTAAAGGGAAAAGTGAGTTTTTACGACCTTGCAGAATTACATGTTATTTTTATAAATGTCTCGAAGCTGTCCATTGGAATCCAAAGGTGAAGCTTGTGGAACTTAATCATCTATCAGTAGACTTAATTTTTAGAAAGTTCTGACATTAAGCATATTTATGCCACTCAACTGTCTCACATTCTTGTTAAGAGTTTATTACATGTTTAAAGACTGCATTTTTCATAAGATTGTGCCAATTATAATGGGATGATAATTAAACATTAGTTTTATATGCTCTTTTTAAAATGCAAAACTGCTGTATTAAAATTTTCATAGTTCTGCCTCATCAAAATTAAATGCCCATTTAGAAACCTTGTAAAGCTCTACTCTGTATTATTTACAATAGGCAAAAGAGAAAAAGAAGTGGTATGTGCTGCATATATTGCAGAAGAAATTTCATTCCTTAATTCAGTCATTTGTTACATTTTTCTCAAAATGGTAAATTTGTCTTAAAAGTTAAAGAAATATTTGTGATAGGTGAAGAATACTAGAAGAGCAACATGCAGTATTAAAAGAGAAAATGTCTCCAAATAACTTTCTTCTCTCATTTTGTCATTTTGCTCTGCTGATGAGATGCTGGTCTGTGACTGTCGCTGTGTAGACAAGTTCTGCAGCTCACTCTGCCTGTTCATTTCTTGTTTCATCTCAGAAGTCGTAAAGGTTTGTTTTTCTCTGTTGGGAAAGAGCACTATCCCAGTGTCTTAAACTTCACAGGAACTTCACCTGAAATTATGATTCCTGTTAGAAACTGCTAAAGTGAACAAAAAGTTTGGCTAGGTTGGCAGATTACATAATAAATATTTATATTAAAATGTATCAATAATCTCTTCTATATTCAGTATATTAGTAATATTACTAAAGTTGGGTTAGACATCAGCTGATTACTAACTGGCTCAATAATGTGTTTTGCATGTAGGATTTTGTGGTCAGTCTGTTACTCTGTTGTAATGACTCGGCCACTGCCTGGGACAAAGCATCCCAGCTTCACCTGGATAATACACCCTTCTCCTTTTTGAGTCCCTAACATAGCATTTTCTTTTGTTTTCTTACACTTTGAAATCAGAGTGTTTCACTAAAACCCATGACCTTCATTCCATGGTGTCTGAACTCCTGTTCTGGCACATTTAGTTTGCCTGCCTTATTAAGACCATCCACTATCTGCTTACAGTGAATTGGGACTTCTTGAGATGAACAGGGAGATTTGATGTGCTGATCAGCCTGGCTGCAACTTCCATTATCATTCCTTTTCTTTTTTTTTTTTTTTTTTTTTTTTTTGGTGAGGGATTTCTGAAGATGCGTTTTTTTTTTTTTGGTCAAGGTTACTGTAAATGACTCTTGTGTTTGACCTTTTTCTTTACCTGTAAGTTAGGGGGCTTCTATCTGAGTAAGCTTCCCTAGAGCAGCTGTCAACCCAGTTTAACCCCAAGGGGTCTGTTTTGAAATGCTGGATATTGCCTTTTAGCTCCTTTACTTCTTGAGGAAGCTTGCTGGCAATTATGAATGCAAGGAGGTAATGTTTCTTGTACATCATTACCATGTATGCTGTCTTTAATAATATTTATATAAATACTGTCAAACATAATGGATTTGTGGTAGGGCATTTTTTTTTTATATATAGGTAAATAGAAATTACCCACAGGCTTTAGCAAAAGCTTTTTAGGTGTAGTGAAGCTGAAATATGATCACCAGCACCCCTAATTTTAAGGTATATAAAATACCCTGTGGTTACTAGAAGTGTGCTCACTTAGGTTAGCAACCTATTTTGAAATGAAAAAAGTAGGCCCAGAAAAATCATTCAGCCATGTTGTGCTGAAGTATAGTGAATAATCTGTCACAAAAAAAAATTATAAAATCATAGAATCATTAAGGTTGGAAAAGACCTCTAAGATTATCTAGTCCAACTATCAACCCAACACCACTGTGCCTACTAAACCACGTCCAGAAGTGCCACATCTGTTTTTGAACACTTTCAGGGATGGCAACTCCACCACCTTCCTGGGCAGCCTGTTCCAATGCCTCACCACTCTTTCAGTAAAGACATNTTTTTTTTTTTTCCCTTCTTTCTGTATCCCAAGTTTAATTTTCACGTGACAGGTCTATCTGGCAGACTCACCTCCCATCAGTGCAATCTGTCATTCTAGATTATTTCAATTAAGTTCTCTTTCTCATTTTGCATTTGCTGAGGGGTCATGATGGCACACTCCCAAAGCAGCAGTCAAGAAGGGTAATCCTCTTTATTTCTATGTTGTTAAAAGAAGGGGGAAAGAAAGAGATGGTTTGTTTTTCTCCCCTCTCCTGCAGGTCTTCTCCGGAGTTTTTACAGAATTAGATTTGCTTTGAAGACTGACTGTGAAGACTCACAGAACGTGAAGGCTTCATTTTGGAGCTTTTATGAGTTGTTATGAAAATCTTTTGAAGTTATTCTATGTACCTTGGTTGCTCGTAGATCGCTTTCACTTTACATAAAGTCACTTTTGTCTGGTAGCCAGAGAAGGAAAAGCTTTTTCTTGCACTCCTTGCTTCAGTGCAGAAGTTGGACTTCTTTATAAAAGCGCAGCAATTTTCTAAACTTCCCTGTGCTTGAGTCTCCAGGGAAGAGAATTGGGAAACTGGAGACGGCTTGTTATACTGGTGTACGGATTGCTTCTCCATGTGCCCCCGAACTGAGAGAAACTCAGATTGCTAACTGCGTTCCTGTGCTGCCCTTTGCTGAAGTCAACTCTCCAACCTGCTTCCAAGTCCAGAGAGCTGTGCCCACCAGAATGATATTGTAGCTTATATCCCTGAACCTTTAAATACGTGACTGTGGATAAACTAGGCAACTGCAGTATCGAGTACCCACTTTGTATCTGCTAACCCCTATGTTGCTACCTTTACCTGATTGCTGCTTTCAGCTGATGTTTAGTTTTCACCTGAGAAAGGCTGCGTTTTGCTGAAGAGACGATAGGTGAAATGTTGGGTTGATGTGGTACCACCCCAAGGGCTGGCTTTGGTTCAGGAGCCCTCCGACATAAACTGTGAAAAGGAAGGAAATCAGTAAATAATTCACAGCCCTTTCTGTGACCTGCTCATCCATTCAGTTGCTGAGGGAATGAGAAAGATTAGGTTCAAAGGGGGAACAAATGCATTTTACTTCTGTTTGTAGGTAAAATGTGCTCATAACTGTACTGGGCTACCAGGAGTTAGGCAGATATGGAGATGCTGAAGCAGGGGCTTTAGTATTTCAGCTGTTTGTTCATGCCAAGCCCAGCTGTACCAGGGGGTTAGAATGTGCACGTTAAATCTGGATTCTATCTTCTTACCATGTTATCAGGGTACCCACACTTAGCATTTACAGAGGATGACATGTGCATGTCAAAGCAAGCCTCCAGCATTGCACCAGACCAGATTTTTTTAGTCAGGAGCTTTCCTAATCTAATCAGCACCTTGGAAGCTATTTCCATGGTGTTTCTCCTTCCCCTTTCTCTTCTTAACATTTCAGTTGGGCAAATCGTTCATGTTGAGTTGGAGATGGCAGCTCCTTTTCCTTGCTGGATGAGAAATGCTGGTGGCCCTCGGCATAGCTCCGTGCTGCTTGCTGCAGAGCTCGGCTGGGCAGGAGCCGAAAGATTGCTGTTGATGGGGTTAGCGTGAAACCTCTCAAAAGCAGGATGAATAAGAATTGTTCGTTCTGTTTTCCAGACACATTTGGCCCAAATGAATTTATCGTGTATTTGCAGTTCAGTAAATCTTCTCTTTTTCCCTTGCCGTGTCTTTAGTTGCAACAGGGTTTATTGGTGCACGTATAGAAGATAATGAAAAGCTACATTTCGGCTCATCTTTAAAGGGCTCAACGTAGTTCACTGTCCTAAATGGAGTTGGTCAGATCACATAAAGAAAAATGCCTTTTGTGGGAAAAAACCAAAAGGTGTACTTCAGATCCTACCTCAGTAAGTGTGAGAAATTCCTGCTTTGGAGGAGAGCCAGTAATTCTGATTTCTAACAAAAACAACTCACATGATTTCCTTCCTGAAGGACCTGGGCCAGGCAGGTGGCCAAACACCCTGCCTCCTTAAGCTGTACCACCAGCCCACACTGCACACGCGAGAGCCAACTTGCTGAAAGGCTCCTTCCAGGAAGGAAATGCCAGTGACTTGGTGGGGTCCTAAATCTCTGTTCCAGGAAAAGGCAAGGCCCAGTTGGTGGTACATTTGGGACCCTTGGCATAAACAGCTGATGTTAGTCCCAGCCTTTTCTGCGGCCTTGCTCCCTCCAATGATGAGGTTTCCCTGTGCCCAGGCAGTCCCAGCACAGGGCTTGCCCTGGAATTGCTTGTGGGAGGCAGTTGGCTCTGTACTACACAGTCTAGTACATATGAATAATTTGTGAGCTTCCTTTGGCTACGAAAACCTGCTGAAGCCAACAGAGGGGGCCACTGAATCTCCTTCCACTTACAGGCTTCCCAACCAGGAGCATCTCTGCTGAAGCCAGGGTCACCCTGGTGGGAAAAGGTTGCCAGGAAGAAATACTGAATGCAGAAATGCCATTCAGTACAGTGTGTAGCAGCATAATTACACATTAGGTGGAGGGCGGGGGGGGGCTGTCAGCATGCATTATATGCCATATGTACAGGTGCGGTTTAGATGTGCTCATCGTCAGTGTACCAGCATTGGCTGTGCATTTCAGGCCGTAAGGAAGGCAGAGGCTGGCATCATGCTCGGCTTACAGAGGAGGCAATTCCAGCATTCAGGTGTCCAGTGTTGCTGGGATCTCCTATTTTCTTCCTTTGGGAGAGATTCTCTTTTGAGATTTTTTTTTCCTAACATAGACAAGTGTTGAAAACCTTTTTTTTTTTTTTTTTTTTTCCATTCCTGTCCTTTTTTGTTCGGTGACTCATCTTGTGATATTCATAACTCCCCTCTGCAGGTTCCCTTCATATCTTTCCTTCCCATCCTCTATGGCCCTTCCTTTGGCATGGCCAGTTTTCACCGAGATGTTTCTATGCAATTTCTGCTATTTGGCTGGTGCCTGAAAAGCTCCATCTCGATACAGCAGGCAGGAAACTCAATGTTCATTGTGAACAGAGCTCCAGAAATGTGTGTGGCCATCCTGAGAGAAGGAAAATAAAAGGGAACCTCTCTGTCAATCTGTAGATACAAAACTCAAATAACTGCTCATCTGCAGTTGGGGCTTGAGGCTTATTTCCATGTCTTTGTGGGATTCAAGTATAGATGGTTTTTTTCTTCTCCATATGTAACATTCATATACAGTATATGCAGATAGCAGAAGCATTCAGATATTACACATGTAATATTCTCAATATGAGGGTGCTAATTGTCACTGTAAAATATACATTCAGTGTATTTGTCCCAGTGCCTGCCTGAAGCTGAGCATAAATCTTTTTATCCCTCTAAATTTGTATTCATGTCAGTTTTATTCACTGCGCTTTTGCTTCACTTTGTCTTGCTTTAGATTGCACATCATACCCGACAGTGGAGGAAGAGTGGATTTTGATTTTTTTTATGTGTCAGATTTCCCTGTGTCCAATTTTATCAAAAAGCTGTCACCAACTTCTTCTGAAACCAGCAAACCTTCTTCTTTCTAATTACATTTTTACCATATGTTCATCCAGATGGCATATGCCAAACATTTTCTAGGGTGCTATAAAATGACCTGACTTTAGAGGATTTAACTGCTGAAGAAGCTTATGAAAAAAATAGAGTTGACACTGGGGCAGAAAAATAGTCCTTGGAAGAAAGAAAGAAAAGAAAAAAAAAAAATCTGATAAATCTTCCCAGTTATATTCTGTGCCTGTGATACTGAATTTTCAACATACACACCTGCACAAAAACAGTGAAAATGTAGGGAATGTTTTATTGAAGTGTTAAAACTTGACTCCTTTTTGAACAGCTGAAAATAAAACTTTTGTCTGTTGAATGTATCTAAAAAGAACTCTGGAACTGTGAGCAACTCTCTGGTTTGCTACAAAATGGAGCAAAAAAGATTTTGTCAAGCCACCAGATACTCTGTCAGAGCAGCAATTTTACTTAGCAATGGAATAACTATTTGGGCACTTCTTTTCCTGAAATGTCATTTCCAAGCAGAAGACAGATACAGTTGATGCATGATTTTGACACTTGTGTCCCAGTTCTTAATAATTCTTGTGGGATTTCCTGGAGAAAATAAATTAACTTGAGATATACTGAGAGGTGCCAGGAACTTGAGGAGAGAGGAAGGAAGGAGATTATTTTTCATATTTAGCTACTAGTTAGATAAATAAATGAAGGTCAATTTCTCATTTTCTGGAGAGTTTGTGTATTTGTTCTCGCCTATGACAGTTTCCTTTTAACTGTCATCATTGTTTGGATGGTCTTTCCAGATTATCAAGGGGAAAACTGTAAAACACCCTCATGTTACTATCAGTTTCCATAATATTGTCTTGAGTCTCAAGCCATTTTACTTACAGCTTATTCCTAAAGACAGGTGATTGAGTGAGAATCAAATCTACTTTCTTTTGCTGCTGCAGTAGCTTCTACGACTTCCAGTTGGAAAGGAAATTTTGAGCATACAACCTGAGGCTCTTAATAGAGTACAAACCAAGATGCAGTTTCGGGGCAGGATGGGCAGAGTCTTGTGGTCTCAGGGATTCAGATTGTCAATTGTAAATGGAGGTTTATCTGGTGTCCTTAAGTTGCATTGGTCTTTGACAATCACAACTGCAATCAACAAAGCAGATCCTCCACCTCCTCGGAGTTAATGAGACAGGATTTTAACAGTGCTCAACAATTTGAAGTGGTTTTGTTATTTCTGAATTAAACCTTTGATAAAAAGTCCTTATCTCCATCCTCCTCACCCACTTCCACTCATCAGCCCATGAGTGGTTTAACATTTCCACAGACTCTTCTCCATCATTGACCAAGATTATACCTGCTGTGTCTCAAGTGAAAACAGAGTCTATTTTGGAGTTAAATCAATGTGTATACTGGAGACACTGTAACTATTTAAAAGCTAAGGATTAAAACCCTCAAAATTGAGAATGGGTGTTAACCTTTGAGGTAATTGAAACAAGCTGTAATATGGAAATCTAAAATGAAACACAAAAATGCAGCCTGTCTCTAAACTGTCATGATATATGCAACAGCCATTTGATTACGCTTGTTTTGGTGTTTGTGGGCGTGCAGCTATATTAAACTCACCTTGAGGTATTGCCTTTTATGTCTTTTTTTGGACATCATTGCAGAATGGAGCTAAAGTTGTTTGGGTGCCTTTGTTATGTATTTCCAAATTAATGTTGATCATAACCAGGGTCACTGGATTCATGCCGTAGTTTTTTTTGAGAAGAGTTAGACTCTTAATCATTCTCCTGTGGAAATGCAAACTCCTGCAAAATACATTTCAGCCTGCTGAGGACAGCTGCCATAGACAAACCTCTCAGAATTAGCCCACTAATCCCTAAGTGTCAGGGAATGACATGTCAAAAATCCAAAGGCGGAAAAAGCATTGTGCTCAGATACTTTGCTTTTAATTACTAAAATGCATTATTAAGTCAAGCTCTCATTTTAATTAGTCTTTGTTTAGATGTTCTTCGGGCTATTCAGCGTGTAATTTGAAAGAGGACAATACTAAAAAGGTTTCCATAGAAAGTGTTACCAAGTTAATCCTTATGAAGCTAACGATCAGAAGATTCCAAGTGCCTGCCTTAAATCGTATCTCCGACTTTCCCGAGCGTGAATTCAGGCATGCACTTGTTGTGTTAGACTCCCCATAATGTCCTGGGCAGCTAAATTGTGTTTGCAGGTGCTGGCTGCCTTGTCGCAGCTGGTCAGTGTTCCCCAAGGTGCGCTTCTTTCCTAATTTTCTTCCTCCTTCACTCACCATAGGCCCCTTTGGGGATGAGCGTGCACACCAATTTTATGCCACCCTGCAATGCCTCCATTCTGCTCTGTGTGCCGGTGCATGCACGCTCAGGTGCCTTCTCTCTCATTTCCCCTGTTACCCTCTCTTTTGAGTAGAGTTGTTGCCACAGAGAGCTTTTAAGCATAAGTACTTGGAATTACACTTCTGCTATGATTTTTGATAGCTGGTAGTTTATCTCTCGGAAGAGGCTAGTATATAAAATCTCTGTTCAAGAAATTCTCCAAGAATCACTCTCCTTAATAATGGCAGCTGTCTCCCACTGCTCACAATAAGAGTACATCAGAGAAGATAGCCTTTTGTAAAGCAGAGACTCATCTCAGTCATTGAAAATAGTAGGAAATAAGTATCTCTCTTTGAAAAGGCGCTCTAAGGGCAGCTTGTGTTTGTGTATGTGGAAAGAACAGTTCGTACTTAAAATCCTAGCCTTTTTCCTTTTCTTCCATTTTTCCTTCAGAAAAATAAATCTATAGGTATAATCTAGGCACAGTACCATCTAAACGCATTTTTTACTGTGTTTGGAGCAAAGGGGAAGTTTGCAGTGTTGGAGTTGTTCTTCTAAGATGTTTCACTGTTTAAGTGATGCTCTGCATAAGGTTCTCCAAGGTGGCTGTTTTGAGTCCAAGTTTATTAGATTCTGGTTTAGAACTCTTCGTATAGTTATTCTTCAGAAGTTAGTATTTTCCACGGCGGAGATGGAGATCAAATACCTCCAATTAATGCAAAATTCAAATTTGTCTTGAACAGTGGTACTACGACTGGCATCTCGGTAATGGACTAGCCACAGGAGGAAGCGGGTTTCTTAATGTACCATCACACAAAGCTTTAAGTATTTATCTAATCTCTTCTGGGATCATATTCATGTATCTTGCTCTCTTGAAAGACACTTCTGATGTACTGAATGATACGAGGATATCTGATGCAGCAAGCTGTGGAAGCATGAGATGCAGAGCCTTTTTAGTTGATGTATTTGAAGGTGGATAACCTTAAAAATCCATAAAACCTGCTGCGCCACTCAGAATCGTGATGGACTGTTCCTCGCTGATCCTCTTGCTTAGGCTTTTAATAACTGATGCTGTGCTGCTGCAGATTCTCAGTACAAGCCGATGCAGTGGCTGGAGCGAGGCATCCACTAGCAGAGCTGCTCTTTTGAGCAAATCTCTATGTATGCTCTTGGAATTTGTTATCTGAAGTGATAGATGAAGTGAAGAGAGGATGTACAATGGCAGGAAAGTAGTTCTCAGAGGCTTGAGCGGTATTTTCAAGTTGCTTGTAAATACGGCATTTCCTCTTTGGAGACAGCATCACCTCATAGTGCCCCAATTACAGAAAAGGAAACAGCTGTTAGGAAGAAATTATTAAATAGAACATTTTAACTTTGTGGAAAGTTTGCTAAGGCTGTCACCTAAAAGGAGGTGACAATTGCGGAGTTTTGTATTCTCTACCAAAGCAAAGGTCACAAGTTGAAATAATTTTTGAAATACCAGTGACACCTCAGAAAGTGTTCCATCTGAAAGACAAAAAGTCTGAGTATCTACAAGCCCAAATCATAAATAGGAGTTGATGGGGAGGAGGCTTTGAGCGGTGTCTTGAAGATAGGATATATCTCCTTTCATAAGGAGTCTGCGTAAAACTCTCTGGATTTTCTAACAGTTCTTTTGAATAAACATACTAGAAAATTATCTAAAATTAATTAACAAAAACTGGAGAAGAAGGAAGAGGAGAACGAAGTATCAGATGTGATGCTCTACCTAGTAAAAGAAAATATATTTTCTTTGCTGGCTCTACCTTACACAGATACTAGGAGAGCACAGAGATATTCTCTCTCCTATTTTTGTAAGGAAGCAGCTCCTGCTACCTCTGATCATATGCATAAAAAGGCAGCATGTTACTCTTAGGCAGGCTGAATCTAGTGGTAGGGATAGAGAGCTTCCTGAAGAAAAGCTCTGGGAAAATCCAGCCACAGGAATAAACTCAGACTGAGAGTTTTCTGAGATTTTGCTGCTCCTTTGTGTATCAGTAACAGAAGCAGACCATGAAGAGAATGGAAATGGATGTCATGCCCAAGGTGTATGTGTTGGGGAAAGATCAGAGATGTTTTTGCATGTCATTGATGCTGAAAACAGATCTCTGAATGGTGCCTTTCTCCTTATGGACCACCTGTCTGGAGTTCTTCAGGTGTATTCTTCAGAATTGTATTTGGAGATAGAAAAGGGGCAGGAGGTGAGAGCAACAATTCTGATTGCATGGGACATCCCATAACTCTCGTCTTATAACATGTTATATGTAAGATTATCAAGGATTGGGAAAAAGACTTGATTTTCCTATTTTTAATTATTTATGAGGAGATCAACTTTCAAACTGATGATACTGCCTACTGCTTTAGGGATATCTGCCTCTGTAATGTCCTTTGCGGGCATTCTTAGGTTGGGTACCTGGCCGTTACCTTTCTTGGCTCAGGAGCCTGTGCCCTCCCTGCAGAGGAATAACTATTTGGGCACTTTTTTTCTGAAATGTCATTTCCAAGCAGGCTGGGATTTGGCTCCCTTCGTCTACTGCTTTTATCCACTGAGAGCTGGTAGTTCAGCACCTGCAGATTTACAGTCGCTTGAAGATAAAAAAAGAGTTAACTCTTAGCCAGGCAGCTTTAAACAAATACCATCCGAGCTCAGTTAATGGTATTTGGGAGGGCATGATATTGGAGTGGTCTGTTCATGCAATCCGCACTGGGAATTGGCAGCTATGATTCAGTGGGGAGCTCCAGGCATTGGGTGGAAAACACAAAGTAGGTTCCCATTCAGTCTGCATACAGCATCAGTCACATTTCAGTGTTTATTATTGTTAATTTAGAAGGCTCTGTGCTTTTAAACCATGACCTCTTTCATGGAATGTCACGTTGGATAGCTTTTTATTTTCTACTTGAAAAAATCAAGATCTTTCCCTCCAGCCATGAGAATTTTTCTTCTAGGTACAAGACGTAAGCTTCGTCATAACACTGTAGCTGAAAGTAAAGTATTTTAGTAATTGCAGATAAATGTATTTTCTTAATATCTTCCCCCCCGCCCCGCCCCGAACAGTTTGGAGTGACTTCAGAGAGTTTACCTGGTAGTAAATATAGAGCTGTTACCTGTGCCTTAGGTAATCTGTTTGAGAAGACTCAGCTTGGAAACTTGCTTAACATTTTAGAAAACCAAATTTAAATGTGTGCCCTCTCTTCTTGCAAAAGGCTGGTAGACTAATTGTTATGTTTTACATTATGAGTAGGTCACTATGATTGTTCCCTTCCAAAAAATGAAGGATGAAAAATTCAAGCACAGATGACAAAGGCTTTATTGTTGGGTTATTTTTCTTTCATATATGGGGTATGATTAAATGTATGCTGTCAAAGACAGACCTCTTTATAGGTTGATACTATTGGTTATTATTTGAGACCTGCCAGCAGCATTATTATTTTATGTATAAGAAAATCTAATAGAAAATTATTAAGTTGATGTTTTCCTTCCTATAGTGAGAACATTTCAGGTATTCATCTCATATCGTTGCAGAAATTGCTTGGCTCAAGTAGATACCACAAAATCATGTTTTAATGATTTTTTTCCTTTTTCCATCTTTTATTTTTTTTTCACAGTCACATGACACAATCAGCCACATTTGAAGACCCTCGAATAGAGAGCTGCCAAATAACCCCTCCAGCCCCTCGGAAAGTGGAAATGAGGAGGGATCCTGTGCTAGGATTTGGGTTTGTGGCTGGTAGTGAAAAGCCAGTTGTTGTACGCTCAGTAACACCAGGTATGTTTTCCCCACCTGACCCCAAAAGCAAACTTGGACTTAATCTACTGAGATGAAATACAGTTACAAATTTGAGTCCTGTTAAATTTTTCAGGCAAAGTAATCGCAAGTATTAGGTAGGATTTTAAGCCTTGTATTACTGAGTAGTTTCTCTCCTTGCACTCATTTTTGAACGTTATGTAAATGTGTTAACAAAAAGCCAGTTTTAGGTTATTGCTCTGAGCCATTACTATTGTTTGCCTGAAAAAAGCTGACCCACTTCATTCAAGGAAAGAAGGTCTTCTCCCTGTTATGTTTATATTGGTTTGATGTCACCTTCATTGCCATTGAATCAGTGTTTTCAAGAGGTATGCCGAGTTGCGAGATTAAAACTTACATATATTTCATTCTTTTTATCATCAGCTTCCCAAGGAGAAACTAGGTTTCTAACTATAATATTTGGTTTTGAAAAAGGGGGTGTTGGCTTATTTTTTTTTTTTTAAATTAATAACTGTATAACTATGTGGCAAAAAGCCAGGTCAAAATAGATCCCTAAACGTCTTACCTGGAGTGAAAATTAGTAAGGTTTGTGGTATTTTTGAACTTACAGGTGACCAGACGTGGGACTGCTCAGTCTCCCAAATAGCAGGCTCCTGCTCTCTATGCTTCAGAGTTCAGTTGTTATGTAAAATTGCCTTGGAGCCAAGGGCAGGGATTTCACTTTGTTCTTGTTCAATATGTTCTCCAGAACCCCTGCAGAGAGCAGAGGAGAGGCAATATCGACTTTGTGAAGTTCTGATGTCATTTACCCACGTGTGTGCATTGATTATATTTGTATTGCTTTCAGATGAAATGAGTGGTGTAACTAATATTTGAACTAGATCCAGGCAGTTCTTTTTTCCCAAGTTAGCCTTATTAATGTATTTTATGTTAAAGTTCAGTTTGGAAAAGGTGCTTATTATATTCTATTCCAAGTGAGTAGGAGCACAGATGAGCTCAGGACAACATTCTCCTAGATGGATTTGTATCCATTTATGCTGGATATATAAGTGAAGTAAAGTTTTGAAACCACAGAGGAAAGGAACAGCATTAGCTCAATTGTTTAATTAATTGGTTTTGATACTGAAACATTTTCTTTTAAGACTTTATCTTCATATTGGTAGTATTCTTGGGGTTTTTATGTATTGTCATTGCAGAGTTTAAAGACAGAAGACTAGAGGGGATATGTCTTTTCACTCGCAGTTGCGATGTCACACCATCTTCTGGGCATGTAATCGTGCTGAGAAGCAAAGTGTTTTATAAAACATAAAAATAGGCATTTCAGCAATGTCAGAATCCAAAGCACATGGACATGGACATGTCTGATTGTCTGCTCAGACTAATGCTAAATATCTGTGTCTAACAGAAAGTGGCAATGCTTTTGGCTATACGTAAAACACCAAGTGGTAGGAATCCAGAGGAAAAGAGACTCAGAGACTGGAGGTATAGACACTTACTGTCTTCAGATTGAGGGAAACAGGTTTGTTTTGCTCAGAACAGAAAAGTCAGAAGAGAGACCTGTGAATGACTTTCAAATATGTAAGTGATGTTTCATAGGAAAGAGGAATAAGGTATTCTCCAGTGTTACGTTGCCTGGGATAGGAAACGGTGTGTTGCAACAAGGAAGATCTGGTGTAGACCCCAGAGAAAAAGACTTCCTGACCTTAACAGTAGTTAAACAGGATAATTTCGTTACAGGAAAAGGAGTCATCCTCAGTGTGATCTTATAAGAGTATCAGACAAACATTGATCAGGGATGAGTAAGGTAGGGTTGATCACACCTTACAGGGTGATTTAGGCCACCTTTTATGGGTCCTTTTGGCCCTGCAGAAAATCAAGCCCATATTTTTAGGTGGCTGGATGTGGGTTTGGAATTTAACTTGAGGAACTTCAATAGAAGCTGCTAAGCTACTCGTTTTCAAGATTTTCCTGGTGAGGAAGTACTGGTAACGTCAGAAATAGTGTTAGTGTTAAACATGCCATTAGTTGAAGGAAAAAAACACTCATAGTATGGGAACAACAGTGTGTCTGTGCATTTACAATGGTCTGCTAACTGCTAACCTGTGCTTTCCCCCCCCCCCCCCCCTTTTTTTCCCTGGGCGCCCC
>VZTL01067150.1:66264-82380 GCA_013400535.1 Scopus umbretta | reverse complement strand
GGCCCCTCTGAAGGAAAGCTTATACCAGGGGATCAGATCATAATGATTAATGATGAGCCAGTCAGCACTGCTCCAAGGGAGAGAGTCATCGACCTTGTCAGGTAGTTGATGTCCTGTCACTTAAACTATGAACCTAGTGGCTTATTGCCTGTGCAGTCATTTGATAATACAGCAAGTCTTGCCTTCTCATGGCTGACAAAAGAGAAAATAGTGTTACTTTAGTCATAATGAAAAATGGTGAACTATTTTAGTATTGAAATGAAGTGTCCTTTTAAATGTTCTCTGGGTAGCTGAAAAAATATAGTAAGATATTGGAACAGCTCCAAAATACTTGGGTATCAAACGAGGACTGGTATTCTCCTGGTATTTATTTTTGGTATAGGTTGTTGAAAAGATCATTCCTGGAGCAAGGCAGGTCCAGTCACTGTTGCTCTGTTGTTTTGTTTGGTTGGGTTTTTTTACATGAAAAAAGTTGAGTCAGGTCTGTCTTACATGAAGAGGAAAGAAAATGTTGGTGGGGTGATTTTTGAGAGCGGACGGGTGCATGTAAATGGTAATATGTAGGGAAGCTCAAAGAGTGTTTGGGTGGATTGCAGGTGGGTGAGTCTGTGTGAAAAGAGCAGGCAGGGCTCTGTAGATAGGAGGCAGAAAACAAGACAAAAAAGTGACTGTGGAGAGTACAGGAGAGGAGAAATGTCAATGTTTGTAATGGGATGTAGAAGGAAAGAAAGGACAGGGACTGACAAATGCTCAGGAAGTAGGAAAAGATGTGATGTGGTTCACATAATAAGCTTTGCATTTTGGGTAACAAGAAATGTTAGTGCATTGCTTAGAAAAATGACTAGTAATTAAAAAATTAAACAGAAAATGATTATTTTAAATTGCAGTAGCCTGGCTGCTGGACACCAGTTTTGTTTCTGTATTTTCCTTCTCATTGGTGTAAACTCTGAATTGGTGGGTCTAGTCTATTCCTGGGAGATACTCACGTTTTAACTGTGCAGGTACCTCCTCTCACAACTGGTAGCTGTCAGTGTTACCCATGTAATTTTGAAAAGTCACATTCACTTCCAGAAATTTGGGCCGGAGGTGCCGTGGTAGTTGTACTCCTCTTGCGGATCACAATTTGAGCAAATGGGTGCTTGTTTCCTGGGGATTCAGCTGTGAAGCAAACTTCCAAAGGAGGTACAGAAATGGTGTAAAGATGCCAGCAACACTGATGCCTTTATCTGTGTTAGGGGGGTTTCAACAAAATACAATACGTTTTCAGATTTTTAAAAAAAAGTGTTAATCTGCAGGTCAAGTAACAGAAACACAGCAGAGGGAACTTTGACACTCTTGGTTTTCGTGACAAAGAGACCCCATGAACTGCAGGAACTGTCCTGTTCCTAATAAATTTCTGTCCTATGCTCCGTATTGACCATCAGCATAAGCCTAACAAATGGGTCTTAAACTCAGTTTTGATGTCTTTGTTTCTTCATAAAGTGATCATATTGCAGTCTTCATTCCTTCCCTGATTCTTTGATATGTAGGTAATCAGAATTAGGATCTCTATCTGATTTCTTTGCTGCCAGCAATATGTAGTAATAACAACATGGAAAATGGACTAATTAGGCCTGAGAGAAACTTCAGTTTATAGTGTGGCTGGTTCTCTGTCTGCCTTCAGATGAGAAACTGAATGTCACCCTTCCCAATTATGTTGACTCCATACTTAGTGTCTTAAATTAAGTTCTGTTGCATTCCAAGGGAAGTTTTAGATGACACTTTTCTTACACTGTAGTTCTACCTCTGCTCTCAAAATCTATCTACCTTTGGGATTTTGACAGAGACTCATTCTTTGATGAGACTCAAGAGTGAAATATATTGGGGTTGTATATTACAGCATTTGAAATGAAGAGCTTTCTTTTCATGCCAGTGGGGACACCTGGAATGATTAGACACTGTCACTGTACAGTCCTGACACCAGAGCAGAAGCAGTTCTTTATACCAATGAAATAATGAATCCCTTCTGTATAACAGAAGATTTCCATATGGGTTAGATACATCTGCAACTTCGAAAACTCTTGCTTTCAGTTTTCAGCGTGCATGGAAGCAATTTTGAAATCTTGTTTTCCAGCTGGTAGCAGTGTATCTGTGGTCAGCAATGAGTATGTTTTAAATGCATGGGTTAGGCAATGGGCATAATCACAAAACCATAGAAGAATTGAGGTGGGATTTCTGGAGGTCATCCAGTCTAATCTCTTGCTCAAAGCAAGCTAGTGTCAAAGTTCGATGTGGCTGCTCAGCACTCGTTGAATCAAGTTTTTAATATCACCAAAGATAGAGATCTCACAACCACACTGGGCAAATGTTTCAGTTCTTAACCAGTGGCCTTTCAAAGGTGACAGAGAGCAGCTTTTACAAAATATGAGCCAATTGCCTTGGCAGCCTTAGATGCGTCCCATCTAGGCCCATGGACTTGTGAGTGTCCTTCTTGCCTAAGCAATCCCTAATTCAGTCTTTGTCTGCCTCTGTTCCCTAAATTCTGCCACTAAGCTCAAGGACCAGGGTGGCAGACCTTGCCACTAAAGACCAAAGCCAAGAAAGCATCGAGTACCTCAGCCTTCTCAGTGTCCTTTATTAGGTTGCTGACCCCATTTAGCAGCCAGTTCACATTTCCCTCGGCTTTCACGGCTGACGTAGGTGTAGAGACCCTTCTTGTTTCCCGTCACATCCTGTACCACTTTCAGTGCCAGCCGAGCTTTGCAAACTCCATCCCTGTCTGGTCAGGTAGGGCTTCTCTGTTTCTCCTGGGTAATGTCTCTCCATTTCCATCTCTGGTTGGCTTCCATTTTGCGCTGGGTCTCAGTCAGGTGTTCCCTGTGGAGCCACACTGGTGTGCCACTGTGCCTGCTTGCTTCCGTGTGGATTGGAGTAGACCATTCTGGCACTTGGAGGAGGCTCTCCATGAAGCCCAGCTCTACTGGGCTCTGGCATTTCAGAGCTGCATCCCACAGGACCCTGCCCACCAGTGACCCGGACAAGCCGAAGTCTGCTCTTCAGCTTGGACTCGTTTTCCTCAAGATAATACGCTGTACCATCTCATGGTCACTGCAGCACATCAATGAAAAATTGATATTCCAACACCATATTTTTTTTTTTCTGCAATTGCACGGTCTCTTGCTGATTAGGTATAACAAGGTATATTTTATATTCATGAGGTGACATTCTGTGGCTATTTTTGTGCAGCTCTCCCTCAAAGCTTTTTGTAAAGTCAAGAAACAATTTGTCTTTATAATTGCAGAGTGTGTGGAAAAAACTAATCTACTCTCAAAATATAAACATAAAGATCATAGTATGCCAAACAGAAAAAACGCAAACTGCATGAGAAAAAAAAAGGCAGATTTCATAACCAGATGAGCATCATACTTTAACAAGCTCAGCAAGACTCAGAACTTCCAAAGAAAAGTATACACAAATGTTAGATGTTAAGTCAACCGTGAATGTTAAACAGAGTTTTTAGTGTAATGCAATATTTAATTGTTTTCCAAGAAAACATTATTGGGATACTTACTTACGAAAAGAGTTATGCTATTGAAGGAAAAGAAAATGGAAAAGATAATTTCTCCTATGGTCTATCTTAAATCCAAAAATAAAAAAAGATTCAGAATGTCCACCAAGAAGGGTATCTGAAAAGTGTCAATTAAATTTTTTTTCAGTAGGAAAAAGCATGTCCCTAAGCAATGAACTTACTTTATTTCTAAATTTTGTACAAAATAAGTCAGTGATTTTTTTTCAGACCATTTGTTTTTCTTCAGCCCATTTGTTTTTCTTCAGCCCTTTTCCTATCAGCTCCAAATTTATTGTGTACTTCTTACTCTTACAGGATTAGAAATAGCTAGACCAGTCTTTTAAGACAGTGCCTTTTGTGTAACGGTTTTACTAAAGGAAAATGCAAGAAGAAAAATGGAGCACGTAATACAAAAAATTTCACAGTGTCTTTATTGCATTTTAATGTTTTAATTATGTGTGTGCTTTCTAAACATTCATTACTGGAAATCAGCTTCCTTAAGTAGAAAACTGTATTAAAGCCACCTCTGCTGACTCCAGGGGGTACTGAGCAGGAACCTGGTGAAAGACTTTGGTTTGTTTTTTAAGAATTGAGGGATATTGTTGTATCCTAGGAGGTCTCAGTTCTGGAGATTATCGGGGATATTCATTATAAATATCCCCTGTAGGTCATTCTCATCCGTCTAATTCTTTTGGCTCTGCTATACTGGCAACATTTAATTAGTGTTCAAGTTGTCCTTTGAAAGCCAAGGTTGCAGAAATATGAATACAGTATGGTTTGCAGTCAAAATACATAAGGACTCATTATTTCTGGGTAATGTTCAATGGTTTTTGCACCATATTATGTTCTCCTGAGCTATTTTCAAGCACAAACCTAGAAGTCATGTTTATGGTTTCCCTTACAAAGAGAGGTCACCTTTATGAGCGTCACTTATGGCTGCAGTCTAGGTGTGTTCCATTCAAGACAGAAAGTTATTGAAGATGGAAAAAGAGGAAGAAAGAAGCCCAGTTTTCTAAATATATGGTTACAGTCCAGGCAAGGAGCAAGCGAACAGAATATTAAAGAAAAAAGATGTATTTGAAGTGCAGTCAGTTCAAAACTGTAGCAGGAGCTCCTTATCTTGGTTTTATTTTACTGCTGATACAGATTTTGTGACTTAAAGCTTTTCACACATACTTAACAATAAGTACTTTGAGATAACATTAAAGTCATTGCACAACTTAGCAATTTTTTGCATATTTGAAGGTGAGCAACAATGCAAAACTAACGTATTAGAAGGTGTATCAATGTACTGTATCGATTAATTGGTTGTTCAGAGGTGCATCTATTTCATTATCATTGGTTAATGTTAAATTTGTATCTTTTTAAGAATCAGTTTAGCCAACCAAGCCTTCTTTTAAAACACTTAAAGAAATATACCTAACAAATAATTTGTCTTATAATACATTTATAGGTCATTTCTGTAACATGAGTGACTTACTTGGTTATCTTAGATTGTACTGAGTATGCATTAGTCTACAAGGATTCCAAGCTATGTAAAACGTCTTTCTATCTAGCAAGACATTTTACTGAAATTTTAAGTGACACATATGTACTACTTATCCTATAAAGCGAACTCTGAGTAGGGCATGGTAGCGGTATTTTGTTCATACTTGAATTAAAATAGTTACCCAGGCAACCTGTGAGGAGAGATGGGCACCTGAAGAGGGTGATCCATCTGAGATACCTGTTTTGGAATAAACAGAAAGCTTTTTCTTTGTGGCAGAAAGCTTTGTTTATGCATTGACTAAAGAAGAAGCACAGAAAACGATCTTAGAATAGAAACCTAACTTCTAGGTTGCTAAATTAGGCTAGATTAGTCCATTCCTTGAAAATGTAACAGCAGTAAATTAGTATTTGATGTCCTGTGGAATTCCACTAAAAGACTTTAATTGCAAAGTGAGAACTGAAAAAAGTGAAATTCATTAAGGGTTTCTGTCTCTTGTTGGCTCTATTTTCTATTTAAGAGAAATGACTCAAAACCCTTTCTGAAATAACTCTTGCTTTGGCAAGTTAATGTCACAGCAAGTTTTCACTGAGAGGGTCTAGAGGATTCTTTCACTTCCACAGTAGAGTTTCTGTTTTAATTTTAAAAAGACTGGAGAGAAGGAACCCTCCAGGATTTCAGGCTGTGTGTTGCATTTTAAGTGCTAACATGAATTTAATCAGTACTGACCCTTCTCACCATCGTCATGGAGTGGATGAGGATTCTGTCACTGCCATTTGACTCCGTGTCCATCAGGGGACCAGTTTGCCTTCTCTGCATCATCATAGCTAAACGCAAGTGCAAAAGGGAGCTCAGTAGCAGTGCCTGTCATCATCGTCTTCTCACAGCAGCTGAAAATACCACTTTTCAAATTAATTTCTGTCTCTAGGCTTAGACTGTTTCATAGTCTAAGGCATAGTCTGTTTCATGTTGGATCAAGCAGTTTTGGTAGACTTAATATTAAAGACATTCTTTCTTCATCAATATCATAGACAAAAAATCAAACATGTTAAGCTATTAGCTATGATACAGCTTAGCAACCGAGAATCCGGAAACCTGCTTTTCCTGAAAAATCAGTCATGCGGACCTTTTAATCTGAAGGTACTCCATTATACTCCCAGTTTGGTATATAAATCCAGAGGCTACAGCCATTTTGTTTCAGGCCTTGATCTATGAATTGCTGGTGTTTGGGGTTTTAGATACATAATGCTGGAGGGATGAAATGTTGGACCAAATTATCTGTAGGCTTTTTACAAGTGGCATCAAAGGAGATAAGCTTTCTGCCAGGGCATTTAATTAGCTACTTCTAATCAGCTGGCCCAAGCATAGAGCTGGGAGTCAGGATATAAGAACTCAGTTCCTATCTGACTTGAGGGGTGTTGTTAGATGTGTATCTTCTACCTTTTGAGGTGTTTCCACAACATAATACGGAGATAACTTAGATGCTTTAAATCTAACAAGTGCTGCAATCTAACTGTGAGAGCACATATCTAGTATTGTCTACTTTACCTTTTTTCTTGGCTGCCATAGTGAGGTGCTTCTGGTACTTGAGCTAATATATTGAGAGCTAATTCAGATCTCTCTAGATTTTAATAACTGATCTGTAATATGGTTTCAGAAATGCTTGCCCACCTTTTCAAAGGCCTGTAAGAGTTAAGCTGAGTTGAAGGCAGTATAGAGATATTACTTGTTATTGTTAAAATCAATACCAACTATGGAAATTGTTCCCGTTTAAATCCATTGTATCTGTGAAAGCATACAGTCTCATATCCTTGCTCTTTTCTTGCTCTTTTCAGAAAGTTGGCTGACATGGTTTAGACAGGTTTGGGCTCAATAATTCAAATGTTTGGACTGCTGAGAACTTAATTTATGAGTTTCTTTTCATGTTCACCATGGTGGATGCCCCCTGGAGTTAGCAAGTCTAGGGTCTTTTTGAAATTCCAAGGCTTGATGTGTCATCCAGTTGAAGTGTTGTCTCATCATCTTATTCTGCTATCCTCTAGAAAGAGGAGTCAGCTGTGATGAATCTCAGGTCAGCTGTTCCACAACAAGTTCCTTTATGGTAACGGAATGCAAGCGTATGGACAGAGATGTGGAACAGCTGTGCCCAGAACAAAAGCAACTGTACAAAATGCCTTCTTCAGATGTGAACCAGCAAATGTCGTGCTCGTTAGTTTGTTCTGCCAAGCAGGCTTACCGTTTCTCATACAACTAAACAAAAGTGTTGGCCTGTCTGCATGGAGGATTTACTTTGAAGCCAGACACACTGATGTGTGTGTTTCAAAGTATTTGTTTCCATGTAAAGTCATACAAATGAACACCCAGCTTTGAGTTTATTATTAATTAACCCTTCCACATGATGGATTTCCTTTATATTGCGTGCTCTGCAATAGATGTTTATCCTTCTTTGTGCTGTTGCTGCAAGTCCCATGCATCGAAGGATTACTTGCTGTTGGAATATGTAGCAGGAGGTACCTAAAAATCTCGTCCTGTGTTCGGGGTGGGGAGAGTTAGAGAAGAGGTGTCAAACTAAAGAAATCTCATGGTTTCTCTTTCCCAACCCCATTAGCTGTCTTGTTAGGGATGACATTTCCAAATCATAAAAGATTATGTTGGACAAGCCAGCCCTCCACATCATGCATTGGAATAGGCTCCCCAGGGAGGTGGTGGAGTCACCATCCCTGGAGGGGTTCAAAAACCTTGTAGATGTGGCACTTCTGGACATGGTTTAGTAGGCATGGAGGGGTTGGGTTGACGGTTGGACTAGATGATCGCAGAGGTCTTTTCCAACTTTAATGATTCTATGATTCTATGCTGTTGGTACTTGAATATTCTGTGGCTTGTGTGGGTGCCTTGAGGACATTACTGCAGGACAGCTATGCTAATACAAGACAAGCACTGTGATACAGTGCAGTTTAATCAGCAGAAGGCAGAAAACAGGGAGGAAGTCAAGACAGAGACAGCTTCAGGAGCTTGCTTGGGAAGCGCCAGTCTGTTCAGAACACTTTCTGGGCTTGGAGAAGCAGTATGGGCTGACAGGAGAGGATCGTGCTGTGCATCTGGGGCTGCAAGCAAGGACTGACTATGAAGTACGAAGATGACAGAGATGCCTTCACCACCGTATGCGCAGAACTCGCAGAGCGACTCTGCCCTTCTAGAAATGTGTGGCTGCCCTCACTGGGAAGTTTACAACTCCCTCATCCTGCCAGTCAGTTGCTGACTGATTCAGCATCTACACATCAGCTAATGAAGCTATCATAATGGAAAACATAGCCATTTTTGAGAAGGTGTGATAGTTGTGTGGTATAAGGCCTGTGATGCTTTGTGAAGGCTTGTGTTACAACACAGTGTGGACAGTGGTGGCATCAGCATTCCCTTTTATCGTGAGACATTGCTGGACATTTGGATCATAGAAATTGTTTTTTATCTGCTGCCTAAATAGCTTCAGGATGACAGAGAAATACTTCTTTAAAAGACTGAAAGGCAGATGGCAGTATCAAGCAAGATGCCTGTAGTTACTATGAATTATACGCATATACTGTATTTTGATAGAAAGACAGCAAAGATGATGTCAAGAGCTAGGAGGCAAACATGATTACTTTGATGCTTTTGTAAGTTGACCCTTGGAGGGTTGTGTCTGCTACAGGTGCCTTGTATCAAGGAAAGGCAGAAAGATTTTAATCTCCTCTTTTTAAGGAATGCTGTTTCGGGGGTCGCAGTTTTATACGCACCAGCGCTCATAGGAAATGTACAAGGTAATTTAAATTGTTGAGAGAGAAGGGTGAAAAGACTGTGACCAATTTGCAATGCCTTGTATTGTTTCATGAATTTGAAATGCCTTTAGTCTTTAGCTGTTAGTTCTGTAGAAGCTCCTGGAAGTGTCTATATTTGATGGGTTTTGTGCATTTTACAAAAACTCATCTGGTTGTCAAATTGGAGAAAATAAAGCTAGCATAACTGGTAGCGTGGTGGCTACGTATGTCTTTGTTTTTATAGCACAGTGAGAATGGACAGGGGGAAAAAAAAGGCAAAAATGAATAGCTTTTAAAAAATCTTGAACCGTGTAATTGGAAAATATGAATTAATGGAGGTCTTGAGCCCTTCTCCTTGGGGCTGCTTAGATACTGTAGGCAGCTGGCATGCTGAGTGGTGGTGTAATCCCATGTTTGCAGTTAAGGGAACACTTTTTTTCCCTGTCAAGTAGGAAGCAGCACTCCCTGGGGTGCGAGCAGCTAAGGAGAGTGACTTGGAAATGGGTGAAACCCTACTCAGAGCAAAGTGTCATGGACAGGTCTTGGTAGCTCATGGTCCATTGGTATAATGGTGTAATTTTAATGAATTGTGTAATAGAAAGCTGACTCAGGAGCTCCTGAAGATGGCAAGACCTTTCTCTGGCTCTTTTGCATGCTGATGCTATGTCTTTCTGGCTTCCTGACTCTCAGAGTCAGTTTCTAGTATCATAATCCATTTACTTCCCAGACTAAATTTCATCTATTAAATAAAATCAAATGGACAATGGTGCCTTCTGAAGCTGTGTGCACCCATAAGGTGGCTGTCCCTCATAACAGTAGGGTCCAGTTACAATAGCTATCTCTACACTTCCATTTCATATCTGCTCTGGCAGCAATGTTGCTTTTCGGTCAGCCAAAGGCGTGTCGGGGGTAACAGCGCTTGACTCTGGTAACTTGTAGTTTGTCTGTGAAGCTGAAAAACAGTAGAGATGAGAAGTACCTGGCTGAACACTAGTCTGATGAAACTCTCTCAAACCAAACTTCTTTTTGATTCGGAGATGTCTAGACTTAATTATGTTGTAAAAAATTGGATCTGGCTCTGGGTGCAGTTGACTTTACATTTTTATGACTCTCTTTGTGTTGGCAAGGCCTAATTTTTTTTTGCAAGAGTTTCCAAAAATATTGCAAAGTAAGATCAAAAGGCTTAAGATTGTCAGTAGCAAGTCCTTTCTCTTTCCTGCTTCCCTCCAATAAGAATAATTTTGTGACTCGGAGGCTTTCTTAACAGTTGATAGTATAGAATCATAGAATCATTAAGGTTGGAAAAGACCTCTGCGATCATCTAGTCCAACCGTCGACTCAATATCTCCATGCCTACTAAACTGTGTCCAGAAGTGCCACATCTACAAGGTTTTTGAACCCCTCCAGGGATGGTGACCCCACCCCCTCTCCGGGCAGCCTGTTCCACCACTCTTTCACTAAAGATCTTTTTCCTAATATCCAATCTAACCCTCCCCTGGTGCAACNCTGGGCTCAGCCATCCAGCCAGTTTTTAACCCAGCAAAGAGTACACCTGCCTAAGCTATAAGCTTCCAGCTTCTCTAGGAGAATGCTGTGGGAGACAGTGTCAAAGGCTTTACTAAAGTCCAGGTAGATAACATCCACAGCCTTTCCCTCATCCACTAGGTGGGTCACCTGGTCATAGAAGGAGATCAGGCTGGTCAAGCAGGACCTGCCTTTCATGAACGCATGCTGGCTGGGCCTGTTCCCCTGGTTGACCTGCACATGCCTGTTGAGTGCACTCAAGAAGAACCGCTCCATAATCTTCCCCGACACCGAGGTCAGACTGACAGGCCTGTAGTTCCCCGTATCCTCCTTCCTGCCCTTCTTGTAGATGAGCATCACATTGGCCAGCCTCCAGTCGTCGGGGTCCTCCCCTGTTAACCAGGACTGCTGATAAATGATGGAGAGTGGCTTGGCAAATGTAATTAGAATAATAATGTACTGTAATTAGAATAGAAACGTAGGGACTTCTGTCTTGGTTGATGGACTAGAAAACTTAGAACACAGAATTAGATCATATTTTAATTTAGCAGTAGTACAGCCAGCAAGCACTCCCCAAATTGTCAAAAGTGAGTGTCTACATCTAACTTCATCTTACATGCCCAATCAGAAGGTTAGTTAAAAGGGAAGGAGAATGGTTTTACATGTTCTGACTTATTAGTCCCCAAAGTGAGATTCTTCAGTTAAATATTACCACTGATAGGGATGACTCTGGATCATAGTGGAAGGTCAAAGGACAAAACCAGTTTCTCATTAAACAAAGGATCTGAGACAAAAACTAGCAGAAAATAAAAATGGCTAAAAATAAATTCACCTTTAAAAAATATTGAATGCTTCAAAAGGCAGCTTAACACAGTAGATTGCTGTGGGATTTATTAGTCAACTCTTCCTGGTTTGATTTCTGATGTCACAATTGATCATCTGTAATTTATTACAAGCAACACATGAAAAATAGCGTAAGAGAAGCATTTTAGCTTCTGCTTTAGCTTCTTTAGGCTTTTTCCCAAAGATACCGTTCTCTGTTTGACTTTTTGCTTGACTTGAAACATCCAAGTCTTCACAGACCTCCTGGAAGCAGCAGCAGTAATAGGGGAAAGATGAATCACATGTATTTCACAGCAGGTGACTTCCAAAGGATGTTGGTCTTAGTATTGCTTTGTCTTAGTCTGAGAAACTGAGAAGAAATACCAAAATAGATACTGCAAATACCAAAACAGAGACTGCCGAGATAAACCCAGATTGCCGTCAACCTCTGCTACCCCAGAGGCATATTTCTTACGTAGTGTGTGCTGAAATGTTAATTGTTCTGTTAGCTTTTATTCCTCTTCATGCAGACTAAAGCTTAATGTATTTTACTTACTGCACAAGGGAAAATCCCTGCAGTCCACTGTCTATATTGTTAAATAAAGTAATCCAGCTTGGTTGGAGGTTTAGTTAAAACCAAATTTGTTCAGCTTATGAATCAAACAAGACTCCAGGAGAGGCAAAGGTCTTGTCATCTTATATTATAGAACTTGTCCATTTTATGATGATCACTTCAGCTTTTCAGCAGGTCTGTTACTCAGAACGCAATACGTAAAAAGGTAGTTATTCTTCTAGAGAAGAAAATTGGTTGCTATAGCAGTTTAAAATCCTTGAGGTCATCTGTATTTCATAAAAACTGTAGGAGTCCTGAGGTTTAATTGTTGCACTGAAATCTTTGTTCCATACATTGTCTTTCTGCTTAATATTCTTTCCTATGCATCATTACAATGTGCCAGAGACTTAAAAGGAAAATACCATCTGCCTAAGAGTTTATCAAGAATAATAGCAACAACTCTCAATTTTGGAAGACAGAAAAAAATTAAAATTATTCATTAATTACATTTGCAGTCCATTTTATTTTTAATTCTTTATCTTGTGTCATTCTCCTTACTGCTCAGTTTTACATGGAAATTATACTTTTGTGACCAGAAATACCCTTTTGTTCTGCATTTTATCTGAAATTCTGTTTGTGTTCAAAGCCTTTAATTAAATATTAGAACAAATGCGTTAGTGAAGATACAGCTTTTTTTCTCCTTAAAAAGTACTGAAACAATTTCTTGGTGTTCTACACCAATTATAGTCATGTTGCTCTGTCCAGCAGGCTTGTTGAGTTCATTAATAATTCATACAAACTGCTGTGGGTTTAAGGAAGGAACTATACCACATATTGACATATGGGAGTGAAAAAAACCTCAACACACTTTTGCAACCGTTTTTTTATTGGAGAAAGAGGAGATTGTATTATTTATGCTCTGAGGCACATGGACCAAGGATACAGTTTGATAATGTAAGTCTTAGGGCTGTTTATTGGATAAATAACATATCATAAGCATGCAGTATGTATTCTGCATTTGTATGTATGCCTTTGCATATGTTTGTATGTATGTGCAGAGAGAGAGGAATGTGATTCATAAAGCTTTATTATCATGGATTTGGGATGTGTGCGTTACTTAGAAACGAGAACCTGAGGTTCTGCAGCTCATTTAAACCAAAACCTTATCACGACATTATATATGGTTTGTACAGCTGATCTGCTAGAAGGAGAGTTGTGTTAGAGAGTTTTAAAATATTTATTTGAAATATTTCCTGTATCTCTACCTAAAAGTGATAAATAAAAAGTGCAAATTCTGACATCATTGTGATTCTCACCAGTATTAGAAACTCATGTCGTATTTCTGTTTTACTAGGAAAAAACGTGTTAAAATAATGATGTGAACATAGGGGATTTTTAAAACCCTTATCATTTTATGAGGATTACTAGGGGTGTTTTTTGGCGGGGGTGTTAGAACATTAGTGTTCATAGCATATACAGGTTAGCTATGGATATATGTAAATATGCTGCATACATTTTTCTAAAGATACCTAATACAGATAATTTAATCCCTTTGGGGATTGCCTTACCCACAAGAGAGGCTGTGGGTGTCATGAGGCTTTTGTAACCCAGGCAGGAACAGCCAGAGCTACAGCTTCTTGTGAGACGCTGGGGAGTTCAGGAGGGCTGAGCTGGAGGTCAGCATGATCCAAAGGACCGTGTGATCCAAGGCAAAGCTGGTACTTCAGGCTGCCAAACTAAGCATGTCAGTATTTTATAATAGAATGACAGAATAGTTTGGGTTGGGAGGGACCTTTAAAGGTCATCTAGCCCAACCTCCCTGCAATGAGCAGGGACATCTTCAACTAGATCAGGTTGCTCAGAGTCCTGTCCAACCTGACCTTGAATGTTTCCAGGGATGGGACCTCCACTACCTCTCTGGGCAACCCATTCCAGTGTTTCACCATCTTCATTGTAAAAAATTTCTTCCTTATATCCAGTCTAAATCTACCCTCCTTTAGTNCCCAGTATGGACCCCTGAGGGACACCACTTGTCACTGATCTCCATCTGGACATTGAGCCATTGACCGCTACCCTCTGGATGTGACCATCCAACCGATTCCTCATCCACTGAACAGTCCACCCATGACATCCATATCTCTCCAATTTAGAGAGAAGAATAATGTGGGGGACCATGACAAAGGCCTTACAGAAGTCCAGATAGATGACATCTGTAGCTCTTTCCTTATCCACTGTTGTAGTCACTCCATCACAGAAGGCCATTAGGTTGGTGAGGCAGGACTTGCCCTTGGTGAAGCCATGCTGGCTGTCTTGAATCACTTCCCTGTCCTCTATGTGCCTTACATTGTTCCAGATGGAGCAAAAATGCTACTGAGGATACTGAGCCTCCCTTACTATCCTGAAGCAAAACCTCTCAGCTTTTTCTGTCCTTATGGTGCTGTCCACTAGGGTGCAGTGGAATCTTGTACTTCCAGGAGTTTATTAGGGAAGAATTCTGAGGGCTGTATCATCAGAAAACTTCTGCTGGTGGGTTATGAAGCCCAAGTGTCCACCCACTGGGGCTGTGGACCAAATACCACGTCTGCCCTCTGATAGGGGTTGTGTACTCATCTCACTCCAGCCCACTGAAAGAGCAGCAGTTAGCTCCCTAGCAGGCAGAAACGTGTCTTGGCCAAGAGAGTGGTAGAGCCCAGGACCTGCAAGATCACGCTCTCCAACCCCTGTGCTGAGAGGTTGCATGGGCAGGGTGCAGAGGGATCTTTGGGGAACGGGACTATAAGATCAAGGAAGAAAGACTGACTGTGGGAAAGGGGAGGTGACTGAGGAGATCGTGGGAGAAGGTTACATATAGGGCATGAAGGTTAACATACATGGTGCCTGCCTCTTAGAGGCAGTCCTCCTGTCTGTTGCGTATTTTGGCTGGGGGATGGCAGCCCTTCATGATCCAGTCTTTGTGGGCTGACTTCTTTGCAAGCTGTCGATGATGCACAGCATTTGGTAGAGCAGCCTCAAAGAAATCCTGTGGTGCCTGCCATCTTGTAGTTAACTGTCTGTGCAGTGTGGTGTTGTAGTAACCTCACGCTGGGTCTTCCCACCCAGCGTGATGGCACGTGATGGTGCTGATGGCACCGCTGTCACGTGGCAATAGCTCGCCAAATTCCAGAAGTTCAGAAATTTAGGGAAAGGAGCTTTGAAAGTCGTGCACTGGCGTTACAAGGCAGGTGCTATTTCCCAGCACAGTGTGTTTAATATGGTCTCTGGTAGTAAAGCTTTGCTTCAGAAGAAGCCTGG
Organism: Scopus umbretta; assembly: GCA_013400535.1. NCBI lineage: Eukaryota > Metazoa > Chordata > Aves > Pelecaniformes > Scopidae > Scopus > Scopus umbretta. The sequence goes on along the minus strand of VZTL01067150.1, from coordinate 67,366 downwards.
CCAAGGTGAAGCACAGACTGGACGTGCCCGTTGCTAAGAGCAAGCGAATTAAAGCAGTTATCATGAGCACTCCTGTCTTGATCCCCTTGGCTCACAGAACTGAAGCTCAGCCTAGGGTGAAACTACCAGAGGCTGTTAAGAGGCAGCATTTCGTGCCTCAGCTTGCCATTGCATTAAATAATTCATTGAATCTGACCTTTCAGAGTAATAATTGCAGCTAACATAATGAATATAAAGGGGATATAAAAAGGAAAAGAATATCAAGTGGGAGTAGGGAGGCAATATAAACTTTATATGTAACCATACAAGGTCTGCAGTGCTGTCCATTCCTGAAAGTGTGCCGGTAATTGGACGTAGTTTGGGAAAGGCAGCAAAAACGAGCCAGAAGTTGTCCCTTTATGAGAGACATAAGAAGTCCAGCCTAGTTAGGTTATTGCAGGAGAGATCAAGTGGGCTTTATCTGAATGTGGACATCTGAGCAAGGAAGAACTTGGATAGCAGGCATCTCTTCAGCTTGGTGGAAAAGTACAGTCCAGCCCTAAGAAACTGCAGCTAGTAACACTAAGAGAGATGAAAGTGAGCGAGCCATGGCCATTCTTCAACATTTCAAGTCTTTAAATGAGAATCTTGTATCTGTTTGGAAAGACGTGCTGTAGCTCAAGCAGAAGTTAAGGCCTTCACAGAACATCTACCAACTATAGTTAGTGGGGGAATTTGTGTTTTGCAGGAAGTCAGGTATTGGTCTTAGGATCTTTGAATGCATAGGAGTAATAAGACTGCCCTATCTCATACCTGAATTCTGACCATGAGCAGCTCAAAAAGCTGTGCTCAGTCCCTGTGGGATTGTCAGCCCGTGCTGAGAAGGTGTGACTTTTCCTGGAAGGTGGCAAAGCGAGTAGCCCTATCTTAGAGCAGTGACTTTCTGCTCTTGGGCTCGTGCTCGCTATCACCGATGCCCATGTTCTAGCTGCACTTATCGTCACGCAGAGTGTCTTTCAAAGGCTTGCCTATAGCTGGATGTCTTCTTCCTTGCAGCTTTGCATACATTGACGGTATGCAGGACATAATTTCTTTTTTTTTTTTCTTTTTTCTTTTTTTTTTT
>VZTL01067150.1:39030-66248 GCA_013400535.1 Scopus umbretta | reverse complement strand
TTTTTTTTTTTTTTTTTTTTTGAGGTAGGCAGTATTTCACTGTAGCTAGTGAGCCGTTTTTTGAGTGGAATTCAAATGCAGCATGATAAACAGTTACTTTTCTGGTACACAGTGCTGAACATACGCAGTTTACAGTGTGTTTCCTTCAGCTTTTAGCATTAATTTTTTTTCTGCATTGAACACTTGGAAAGTTCTGTTTTGGCAATTATAGCTCTGAATGGCAGAAATAGCAGGAGGAAAGAACAATTTGGTTTGGTTGTACTGCGGTGAAGAGTATGGCATTAAGTGCCCTCATCTGATGCAATTCACTGATCTAAGACTTAGTTTTTACTTGAACAGCAGTTTATTTACAGTTAGAATTAATTACTTCTAATGTCTTGATTAGAAAGGTGACTTTTTACCAAAGGGCAGCATGCAGTAAGTACTTTGAATAGCTACTTTACTACACATTTCGAAAATGTATCCATAGATTGCACTTCATATATTTCATAGAAATCGTCTGTTGAGTGAATAGAACTATTCCAATATGTGCTTGTATAAGTGTTTGATAGATGCTTCTGAACAGTTAAATTGTCTCAAGCAAAAAATATTGGGATTTTGACTTGCCTGCTGTCTTCATAGTACTCAATTCGTGACAGATTATCGATGTCTCCATGAGAGTTTTTCCTTCAGCTGCTGCTTTAGAATAATTACAGTGCTTTTGCATATATGTCATTAACAATGAGGGGGGAAAAAAGCTCTTGTCAAGGCTGTTCATTTAGATATCTGATGCATGAGGTAGGATTATATGAATTTCCCAGTAGGATACTGGTTGCTGCTCATAGTGCAGCACGAATGCACTGTTCTGTTATTTTGAAGAAGGTAATATCATTACAGACATGGATTTTTATGTCTAGCTTAATTTATAAAGACAAACATCAGTGGCTCTTCGGTCAAAAACACATTTGTTATGATAGCTGTTTAACAGTACTGTTATTGTTGTAAATAGAGTAACAAAACACAGCATTTTACAATTATTAAACATGATACAATGGTAGTGAGAGTGCTGTTTCCCACTATCCTGCCAGTGCCAGGTCTATTAAAACTCCTGCCCATTAAACAGTCAAGTGCAAATAAAGCAATTCCACGGATTTGTAAATTAATTATTTTTATTTACCTGAGATAGATGATGGATTTGTTTTTGCAAGCACAGAGAATAATGCCCGTTTTAATTTTTGTTTAGAGACAACTCTGAATACAATTAATATTCTGTGTGTTGAATCTATAAATGACACGTCCATAACTGTAAATGCTAAAACATATACTGCTTGTTTCTAGAAATACTTATCTTTTGCTTTCTGGGAGGAAGTGGCTACTTCTTTAAGGCTTTGTTAAGGGAAACATTTGACCAAGATCTCTTAAAAGCAACAGGAAAGGTGTTGCTTTGCCACCTGTGCTTCGTTTTCTTTGGAACTACAGAGTGATGTTCATCCTCCAGCAAAACAGGTCTCATCCAAAGCCCGCTGAAGATGGTGGAAATCTTTTGATGGATTTCAGGGGGATTTGGATCAGTCTGTGTATGGATTATCCCATGGATTACTTGTAGTGGCTCTCCTTGTAGCCTGCCAGTTTGTTTAAGATATTGCTGTCAAACGGAGGAATAACACACTTTAAGAAAGCATTTACCTATTTGATATAGGGTAATTCAGGGAGTGGTTTTGTGATGTGCCATTCCCAGTGGCAACCCGTGCCAGCCACTGCAGATCCCTTTCCCATCACTCTCTCTAATTCTCTCCCTTTGCTTTCCCATCACTCTCCCTTTTGTGAAGCCGTGTGCCTACCAAGGGCTTCACAAAACACGAAGTGAAAATTAGATATTTCAAGTAGGCCAAACCCATTTTTAAGGTAATGCTATATATTGCAAAACAAAATCATAGAGGAGCGAGACACTGGAGGAGTTTTTACCGTGTTAGGTTTTATGAATCTGTACGATTGACAATAAATGACAGTTGTAAATAAATGAAACCATGTAGAGCTTTACAAAAGTGCTGTGGTTGGTTTGTGCCTCAGTAGGACGGTCTGTGCACTAGCTGTACCACCAGTTTTTCACTGCATCACCCTTTGTTTGCACCAATTTGACATCAGCGTCTCTGGGGCAGAGTGCAGAGGCGCGTGGAGCACAGCAGAGGGCTGTTGTAGGTTGCGATAGCAGCCTTCACCTTCACTCTGTAGCTACAAGAGAAAGAAATAGTGGATATTTTTCATGCAGTTACTGAATAATAGCAGGCAGTTGGAAGTCCTTTCCCTGTGTTTCTCTCATGAGTCCAAATTAAACTGTTAATTTTGTTAAGAGTTGTGGCGTTACTGCAAATGGGTGAAAATCCCAGTCTTGTTTAACTGGAAGAGCCCAGTCCTGTTGGACTGCAGAAAGAGCAGAAAATCATGAGCTCAGAAAGACCGAAAATGAGAAAACCAAAGACCCGCAGTTTATCATAGCTGGGGTCATGGCTTTTAAGTCATGGTAAACTTTGATACACCATTATTTGATACACAAGTTTGACAGCACTGAGATAAAGTTTTTGACATAAATCAGTTTATCTTCTTTTTCCTGAGGCTGTTTTACTATGGAAAGAGGTTAGAGGGGGAGGGAAGGGAGGCCACACCCAGGAGAGCTGCCTTTGCCACATCTTCTCTGTTACTTCTGTCTTCATCCTCTTCCTCACAAGTAGTACATGTAGTTTAACCATTTACCTGATGGATTGTAAGAACTGCCTTCACATGCATCATCGCTACCTTCTTTGCAGTAATAATAGTAATAATAATAATAGTAATAATAATGGTGACAGAAAAGTTTTTTAAATCACATTTCATTGTTTTCCATGTTTCTGTTTTTACTTTCCTTAAGTTAGTCGGTTTGATTTTCTAGTCCTCGGTACAGTGTTAGAGGTGGAAACCCAAAGCAGGCTGAATCAGAAATGTTTCCCTGTTTCAAATTCTGACCTACTAAAATAGAGCTTAAATAAGTAAAACAAAGTATGTGGTTAATTGATACCACTCTTCTTTACAACATATATTGTAATGTAGTTTTCAGTGAAATCATATTCCTGTGTGGCAAAGTTGATTAGATTCAGGACTTACAGTTACATTCCATGTAACAGAAATTTCAATGGTGATTGCTGAAGTTCAGGAGAACTTTGATGAGAAGCAAATGTCAACCAAAAATGTCAGTGCTGTGTGTACTAGGTGACCTCTCAATGTGAGCATTATCGCAAGCTTTTATGAAACAAATTAATCACTTGGAAGGGGAATACAACAATTTAGGAACCACCAAACCAAATCAGATCCAAAGTCCGTTTATTCCAGTGTTTTGTGTCTGATAGGATGGGCTCCGGTTGTTTCAGAAAAAGGTCAGAGAGACCCCACAATGACTTGTTTATAAAATATTCTCTCTTGGGGAAGATTTATTTCCACAACCCTTTTAACTAGAAGAAGCATACACTTTTTTTTCCCTCCCTTCGTTTTTTCTACATATCCCCTAACAGTCCTGAATCCTCTTGGTAACTTCTGGTCTCTTTTTTTCCCTTAAAAAGCAGCACAACAGGAACCTTCCTGTTTTCTTCTCTTCTCTCCAACACACTCCTCTCCAAGGCACTGTAGCCTACAACATTATCTTCCCTTAATTGGCTGTATATGTAATCAAAGATCTCCTTAATGAATATATATAATATGGATTCTTCAAGTGGAAATCATAGACTCACCATTGTCTCCTCCTTTCCCTTCCACCTTCACCGCTGTAGTGCATAGGAGTGGTTCTGTGTGCGGATCTCACCCTTATTCTGCAATGAGGAAGGACTCTCACGTTTCCAGAGCAGTATAATTTCCAAATTACTTCTTAGTAGATGAACTGAAGGTAGGTGGCATCTGAAGGAGCTGGAATATTTCCCAGCCTGGGACACAGGAAAAAAAGACCGCGGGTTGGAGAGGAGCTGTCTCTTCTGCCCTTGCTCCTCATGGGAAGCTTGCAGGGCAGCTGAGGCAGCCTGCCACTCTTTTCGTCTCCCAGGGAGGGAGATAAAAGGAGTGGCAGGTCTAAAGTCAGCGTAACGTAGCTGTAGGGGTCCATAGGCATCTCCAGCAGCTGGCTTTGTGTAACCAATGAATTTGGACGCAAGCCACCAAAACATGCGTTGCCTTTGGGACACCTGGGATTTTTTGTCCAAGGCCAGGAAAGGAAGAGCTCTTCAGGCCTCTGCTCAGGTGGGGACACTGCCCCGACTTACAGCAAGGCAGCAGCAGCGTTGCGAGCAAAATACAAAGTCACCACCACATTTTGCAAAACGTTGAGGTGCATCAGGCTGAATAAATAGGCTAATGATATTGGCAACAGCAGCATGCAGAACAGCAAAGCCAAAGTTAGACATTTGGTCTCACAGGATGAAGCAAAGAACTAGGAGAGTGTATTGTTTCTAATTGCCTTTAAAAATGCTGATAGTAGTGGTTCAAATGCTGAACTTCTGGATTTTGAGGGGCAAGGAATCCTCTTCATAGGTGACCTTCCTGAAACTTCCCTTCTGGAGATCAGATCTTCAGAAGAGCCACACAGGGAAGGTATGAACTTGGAACGTTTCTCGGGAAGCTGCAGCTGGGGAGAGGGTAGAGGGAGGAAAGCAAACAAATCCTCTCAAAGCTCTCTGATCTCCCGCCTCCACTTTTGTTTTTAATTATTAGCTTTGAGAATCTGATTCTATAAGGATACTTCTCTCCCCTGCCTCTTTCCTTTATACGATTTTGTGGCTGTTGATGCTTTGTAGACTGAGCGCTCATGCCCTGAGATTATCTTTTAGCATCATTGAAAAAAGTCAGGATAGGACAGAATTAGGGAATGGAAAGTATCTTGAAAATAATTTTTTAAAAGGATTTGCAAGGTTTAAAAGACTTTTAATAGTTGGTTCATTTTCTGTAGGGACACAGATTAATAGTTTTGAACTCTTTTTTAATTTTTTTGTTCTTCTCTTGCTGCACATGACATGAGGAATTAGTGAAATGTACCTGACCAGTTTTGTTTCTAGTGTGTGTTGCAGGTGATAAAAATGCATTATCAGTATTCTGTGACCTGCCTGTTTAGATCTTGTTCTTGCTCCCATCCACTTTTCGCTGACAGATTCAACCTAAAGGCCAAAATTATGCATGAGGATGGGCTCTAAGTGTTCTCCTCACCTTCACGTATGTGAAAACTACTGACCTGTAGATGTGAAGAAACTGCCAGCCAATACTAGTAATCTAGCACTTTGCATCAGCAATAAATGTAATTTTAAAATAATGGTTTCATTTGCTTTTTGAAAATCACATTTGCAGTCTAGTTAGACTCCAGAGAAGTCTCTAGGTTGCCCCAAAAAATTATTAGGTGACTACATAATGAAGAATTTTATGTCCATTGGAACACAGGAGATGTTACGGTGATTTCTGTCAGACTCAATTTTGACAAGTCTATTTTTAATCTTGCAGTTTGACATATAGCCTTTAAAGAATATGTATCCCTTGCATGCTAAATCTTCTGTTATGTCCCCTTTGAGAATGGAATTTTAATGCGGGTCCTTGGAACGAGGAATTTATTCTTGCACAGATAGATCATTGTCAGTGTGTACAAATGAAGAAGATAAGACTTTTGAAGCTTCTTTTTGATGCTTATCTCATGATTGCAGCTGAAGGGAGGGATGTCTGTGGTGCCTAACGACTTCATCAACTAGCTTTAAATGAACGTCCTCAACATACTAATGATGAAACAGAAGTACACGCTGATGAAGAGAAGAATGGGATGTTCACCCAAGAGAAGAAAACTGCAAACCCCTAAGGTTGTTCTTTATAGGAGTTATTTTGTAGATAGGAAGCCTTGAGATCACATACTTTTCAGACTCGTTGAATTTGGGTTTTTTGCTTAGACGGGAGACGTTTTTATGCAGCATACTTGAGTTGGCTCAGACTGCAAGAGCCAGCCCTGCAGTGTCCAAAGCCAGGTAGTGGAGTTGAGGTGCCTAAAACCCTGTGTGCAGCCCGCAGAGCAGCTTGCTGGTCTGTCTGTGTGTCTGACAAGCCAGGGTTGTTTCTCAACAATAGAACTGCTCCCATACCTGATTGAAAATTCACCTCTGTGAACTCCAGCTGTTTCAAGTCAGGCCTTCAGCCCAAGCTAGTCGCCTGTAGCCATGCTGAAGACGGGAGGAACTACTTGCAGCTGTCCCTTCGATTACAGAAGGCGTCTGGAGAAGTACTCTAAGCTGTGGTACCTCATGCCATTAGACAGTTCGAGGTGAATCTCGCCACCGAAGTGCTGTTAGGACGGGTGCCGGGGGGCGACTGGCTGCGCGGGCTGGCCTGAGCCTCTCGGCTGCGGTCTCGCACCTCGGCCCATGTGCAACTCGCAGGCAAGCGCCTTGGCGCTCCGTCCCAGCGACCTGCCGGCAGCGAGCGCGGCCCACGCTGACAGCGCTGGCTGCTACCCAGAGGAGGTGGTCATTGACTCATTGACGGGCCGACTCAGAGCTGCAGCCAGAGGCGGCAGCAGCGGTGGTGGTGGTGCCCTCAGCCCTGTGGCGTAACGGCTGGTGCTCGGAGAGCACTTGCGCAAGGCGACTCTGCCCGCTTAAGGGTTTTGTGTCAAATAATTGCTCGATAGATTAAAGCGGCTATGCCGGGAGCAGAGGCTGTGGCCTTCCCAGGGACGTGTCTCTGGTGCCAGGGCATGGCGTGCTCCCCCCACAGCACCGCTGGTCTTGAGCACCCTCTGTGCATGGCAGTGCAGCGCCCGAGGGTCCCGCCGTCTGCAGCGGGGCTCAGCGCTCGCTCCGGGGAAACAGAAGCGCCCTGTCAAGCCCCAGGGGATGTAAACTAGCTGAAAAAAAGGCAGGTATACCAGATAAATTATTTAGAAAGTACCTATAAAATTAATTTAGCCGGTCGCATGCAGTCACTCCTTTCTGCTTTTTCTTCCCTATACCAATATCCATCTTCCCTCCTGCCAGCTTCTGGCCGCAGCTATGTTGTGAGTTAGGCATTCACCTCCTCCATGAAGAGAGCGTCCCTCCTCCCCCTCACCGTTTTCCTAAAGAGCAGAGAGGCGGTTTACCGTCCTTCTCTTCAGTCCTGACTGTCACCCACAGCTTCTGAGGAGCAGGAGAGGAGAGGACAGTAATAAAACCGGTTAATTTTCACTTTTTTATTTTTTTTTTTTTTGCTGCAGCGCAGAGCATGGCAGCGCTGCAGAGGCGGTGGGCTGGGGCTGGCCTGAACGCAGCACGTGTGCGAATCGTATCCCTGAGTGAACTTTAATCTGACGGGTACGGATAACGAAGCACCGGCTTGGCTCTGCAAGTGTGGGCGTTTTCCGGGGGGGGAATAACTGATACTGAAGAGGGCGGCATCGTATTTTTACTGCTGCTGTTACCCATCGTATCTAGACTAAAGCGCACGTTGGTGTGTCCGACTGCACTGCAATTATGTCTTCATTTTCTGTGTGGATAGAAGAATGCAGCCGTTCAGCATTTTATGCTTGGTTTGTCTCTGCAGGGTAATTTTCTTCTCCCCTTTTCAGACATTCCTTGCCCCCCTATATTTTGCAGTATTTTTGCATCTATCAAGGAAGAATTTCTGCTTAAGCGTAATTTAAGTTGTATCTTAAGGACGACATTTACGTGCGGCGTACGTTTGCTTAGTAGCTTTTCAGTGAGACTTGTGATTCTTTGTCCCAAGGAAAATGTAAAAGAAATTATGTAGTTCTAGTGATACAAAAGGGGGAAAAAATGAAGGGTATAGCAATGTAAATGCATTATTAAGTTAACCAGCATAAATATTTAGTTGTATTAAATGAAAATTAACAATACGATTTTGAAAGGTTGGACAGAGCTTTAAATAGAACAGATTTTTAAAGTCATATCCTACTGATTTTAGCACAATAAATAAATGTATTCCTTAAAAAGAAAAAGAGGGGTGAACCTTTGAATTTTAAACTTTGTGGATATATGGTATGTATTCATGGCAGGACTTTTTAATAACTAATGCAATCTAAGAGAAGCAACTGGTTAACTGGCTGGCAACAATTCTGACTCAATTTCTCCTCATATCAGTCTACATCTTAAATATACTAAATAATGTGTGAGGACACACACAGAGCCAAACAGTTTGCACATTGGGACTGCTGCTGTCTGAATTACCGTGCCACTCGCATGGTAGCTTAAGAAGAGTAACCTCTTTGGCTGCCATTCCAAATCATTATAAAATCACGTTTGCCATCAGTTATACTACTTCAGTGGCACATGGATATATCTTTGGCATCTGACCAATCAATTTTCTATTCCAGTCTCAGTAAGCAAAAATCATTCTGCATTAGGCTCTGCAGCTCTGTATCCATCAATTGTCTAACCTTGCAGATACAATAACAATAATAATAGAACCCACAAAACTCAAGCATTTGACCACTGAAACTTTTCTTAATGAGGAATTGAACGAATCTTGTTTTGTTGGAACATTTTTTTTTCTTAAAACTATTTCTGTCCATCTTTAACTATTTAAAACACAATAATAGCAATGTGTTCCATAACAAAGAATAGAGATGCTCTTAGATTGGATCAGATAGTCTGGTTCCAAAAAAGCAGATAAGACTTAAAAGCAAAAATAATAGTGTTCAGGCATCTGAAAGAAAAACGCCATTTACTCTTTGAATGAATGTGTTTTTCTTAAGGAACAATAATTAAGCCAGTAATATTGAATCAAGAACAGTACATAATATAGTGCTTGAAAAGGACAACGAAACTGGTGAAGGGCCTGGAGAACAAGCCTTATGAGGAGCGGCTGAGGGAACTGGGGTTGTTTAGTGTGGAGAAGAGGAGGCTGAAGGGAGCCCTTATCGCTCTCCACAACTGCCTGAAAGGAGGGTGTAGTGAGGAGGGAGTTGGTCTCTTCTCCCAAGTAACAAGAGATAGGATGAGAGGTAATGGCCTCAAGTTGCCAAAGGCCCCGGTTAGATTGGATATTAGGAAAAATTTCTTCACTCAAATGGTTGTCAGGTACTGGAATGAGCTACCCAGGGAAGTGGTGGATTCACCATCCCTGGAGGTATTTAAAAGACGGGTAGACAAGGTGCTTAGAGACATGGTTTAGAAGTGGACCGGTACAGTTGGACTCGATGATCTTAAGGGTCTTTCCCAACCAAATAATTACATGATTCTGTGATTCTAAAATACAATACTTTTCAGAGCTCAAGAGCTTTATCTCATTTCTGAATGCATCCTCCTCTTCTTAATTTCTTTTTCTTTATTGGCTGGATTACTTAGAGCTAAGATAATGTCTGTGAAGGACTTCTGACACAAAATAGCCCTATGTGAATGTTATGCATTATTAATAAAAACTTAGATAACTCCCTAAAACAAGATGCTCCTAAAGCGTTTAACATTTAATCAGCAAAATTTATCTGATGTTCTGCTTTTTTGAAAAGCATTAAGGAAAAAAAAATCAAATAGCTGCAGGAATGAAGGATGCATGTGAATGCCTGACCTTTCATTACTACATACACAATGCCCTAACCTGAAAGTGAAAATGCCAGTGTCGTACAGATTATGAATAGCAGCTGTAACGATGTCTAATGCTTCAGTGCAAATGAAAATGAAGCATAAAAGATTATGGTTAATTTGTCACGTAATAAAAATATCTTTCAGATTTTCTCATTTTTAGTGATTTTTCCTCCTCCTTAAAATGTAACTGCCATAGATCTCTTTCGCAATCTTATTGATACAGGCATTACTCCTCTACAGTTTCTGACATCTTCAGCTATCTTTTATTTCACTCCCTTATTTCCAGTTTGAAATGTGATTTTAGACTACGTGATTTCCTTGTTTCTCAGCAAGGAACAAGAAATTTACACCAGTGTTTATTTTAATTCATTGCCGTAATTATTTATTCAAAGTGTTTGGCAATAGATAGTGCATTTTATTGAATTACTCTTTTTATTGATCGCTTAACTGCCGTGCTATCTAGATTGACCAAACTTCACTGCAAAATGCTGCACCAGCATATACAGTAAATCTACTCTCTGTCCAAAGTATACCCACCTATGACAAAAACCAGAGTAGGGGGAGGCTGTTGTGAGAGTGGAAGCACTAATGAAGCAATATTTGCATTATGTTAATACCAGTATATTAACTGCCTAGCTTTTGTCAAGACTGGGTAGGCAAGGAAGAGCTCCGCTAGGGGCAGGGGTTTGTTGTGGAAGGCAGCAGCGTCGCTTTCCCTGCTGCCAGGAGATGCTGTGACCATCACAGCAAGCAGGCTTCCCTTCACATCTTTTCATGTCATGGCCGCCATAAGCAGTCAGTTGTCAGTCCGACTTTGTTTTCATGGTTTGTGGTAGCAAAGCTGCACCTTGCTTGTTCAATCACCAGTGCGGTTTCAACCTGGCCACGGAGTTACATTTCTGTGAAATTAGCCACTAGATGTGCCATGAAGTTTTTGTTGATTCCTGTGCTAACTTTATGGCATTTGCTGAAGGAAAGACAATACCTGAGCCTGTATAAAATCTGTTTTATCGAAATTTCTGAGCGTGCTGGTACTGATAGACGCTGTTCACACACTGCTCCAGAGCTGTGCAGTGCACGGCCACAGATTTTTCAATCCGGTACCGGGAGCCTGATTTAGTGTATTGTCAAACCATCACCATAGCTATTGGTCTTTTCCTACTGATTTTTTTCCCCCCGATACTGTGTGTCTATTCAAGAATTATTATTTCTCTTTTATTCTTTTTTCCCCATTGTCAAGATGTCCTCATCCAAATCATGCTGCTCTGCAACTTAAAATGAAGAGAAGTAGCCCAGCATCAGTGAAATCAAAACTTTCACTTCCTGTGGGGCACGAGAGGTCTGCTGCAGCCAGACTAGAGAAAAAATTATTAACTAAAGGGATGATTGTTACTTTCTAATGTGATATCAGAAAAAAACAAACGTTAAAAATAAACAGAAGAGGGTATTTCTTTCCTAAGTGAAAATTCATATTGTGTCTCTTTGAAAGAAAACAAATAAGATACCAACAAGGTTTCATTATGTTAATAGGAGAGTTACATTTGTTCTCCGAAACATCCTTTTCAATTGCTAGATTGTATTGTTAATCTCTCTTTTGCACTGAGATAAGTGAAAGGAATAACACCAATTTTCAGGGTTTGGAAAGCTACCTCATAATTTCCTTCAGTCCTTTAAGCTTCATTATTTTGTCTTTTTCCACTGTTGAAGTAAAAGTTCAAGTGGCTATGTGACTGCATCAAGATGTCTAAGCAACTGCTGGAAATTCAGTGCAGCACAAGAAAGCCTCTCTTAATCAAATCCAGATAATGTACAGGAACATGTGGGACTTGTACAGAAAAGCACTCAAGGTTTTGTAGTCCTTTTCTTTCCCTCTCCCAGATAAATGAACTCTGAATCCAGTTTGAAAATCCAGATGTATTTACAAAAATTTAGAAAATTAGAATGTTGTAATTGTTGTTGTTGTTTGGACTAGATGATCTTAGAGGTCTTTTCCGACCTTAATGATTCTGTTCTATTCTAATTACATTTAGCATTTTTCAAAGTAGATTTTGCTGTGACCACGTATGCAGCTGTAACAAAGTCATGATATCTCCATTTTTGAAGGCTGAAGCTAAGAAATGACGGAGTAGTCAGAATAAGTTTCATAATCATCGCTAGGTCTCTGGTGGCTGCACCAGAGAATGGGTTCATGCCACTGTTTCAGAACATGCTCTTTCACGTCAGCATTGGGTTGGATTTTGTGGGACAGTCAGAATTTACCATGTTCTGCATTTTGTTCTGCAGCCTCAGTGTTTCAATACAGTCCGAGTTCCTGGAAGTCCTCAGTAAGTATGTTAGTGCAAAACGTAGGTGATCCCAAGTTGATTGCATGAGTTTAATATACCTGAGCGGTGTCTGCTGTGGGCAGCTGTTGTGCGCCTGCCAGCTTCTGCACATGGGCAGCTGCAGAATGGGAGAACTGAATTGCACTTAGCTCACTTAGAAACCCTGTCTGAAAGGGCTTGCTCAAAATGCCCACAGAAATGCCATTGAAAAGTCACTGCAGTCTGATGGAAACAACATAGTCTGAAAAATAAAGAAGATAAATTTTCAGGAGGGTGGAACTGCCCTCTCCATGATGAGACCACCTTGTTCTGTAAATATTTTACTCTGATAGTGTTGTATAGTAGCTTCATAGCACCATTCCTAAAGATGTGTCATCAATAGACAACTTGGGGCTGGCTCATATTGCACTTTGTTCATTACACTTTGAGAATTAACTTTTCCTCAGAGCTTCTGAGGCTTTGGCAGTTAATGATAGGAAAACTAGCACTGAAACATTGGCCTGGATGAGTGACCTGAGAGACCAATATTATCCCGCTTTATCTGTCTTTGAGCCTTTAAAACTAATGTGCAGAAAGTCTAATTAGAAGAGGACAGCTGAACAATTAATTAATAGGGGAGTAAGCGCTACATTTTTCTCCTTGGCAGTATGGCTTCTTCATGCAGCGTGAAGTAATTTCTGCTGTGATCGTGTGGCAGTAGCATGCTAACAGTCAGACTTGGTGAAAGTCTCAGTCCCTCAGATACACATGCGTGCCCATCTGGCTCCCAGTTCTTACGCTGGCCAAAACGAGCAAATACTGATTCTGTTGGAGCAGACAACTCCAGCGTTAGTAACTCCTAATATGTCCTCTACTCCATCTTGAGGTTTAATCCCAAGTTCTCTCAGGGGCTGAGGATGACCAACATGGATCTGTGTAAGTAGGAGAATGGTTGCCGAAGGAAGGTGGCCCAGTCAATGTAGAGTTTTCTGCATATTGTGGATATTAAGAGTTGCACTCCAGAATTAATTGAAGGCCAGTGTAGTAAGAAGGAGCTGGTAAGACACTGTCTGGTAGAGGACTATAGGTAACATTGCTCAGCAGTTAGATAGCAGCGTAAGGCTGCTGTTGATATTCAAGCATCCTTACCAAGGCACTCTTGTACAGTACGCACAGGTATTTACTGTTCAACTAACATTTTTGGTAACTCATTTACAAAGAGTGTAGCCTTAAAGTTGAGAATATAAGCAACTGGACAACTTTGGGTATTTGTGGAGAGGAGGATTGTTTTGGCTAGAGGTAAATATAGGTCTTCATAAAGCACTGAAATTCAAGAACAACTTCTTTATAGGGCTCACCTTGCCACAGTGCTAATAAAGGAGAAAGCAGGGTGAATTTGGTACATGTGAAAGCTTGACAGATGGACAGCCTTAGAGAATGGGAGGCTTTTTTATTCTCCAAGCCTTTACTGCAGAGACATCTGAAATGGCATCTCCTGTATGAAAGCCTGCCAGTGTGCCACAGCCCTGATCTGAAGGGACCACTTCTATCAGAGGAAGCGAGCGTAATTCAGCCTGCAGACGCGCTCGCTTCTTCACCCCTTACGGAGACTGCCAACAAGGGTTCCAATTAGTGCCAGCTGCAGACTGTGACAATTTTGAAGATTGACTTTCACACCATGCCAGACCTTTAAAAGAAAGAAGAACATTTATATAAAACGCAATTTGCTTTGACAGTAATTTTCTGTATGCTATTATTGAAGTTATTTATGTTCGAATTAGAGTATCTTTCTCTCAGCTGTGTTTCTGCTGCTGTTTGATCCTGCAGTGCAGTAATAATCCCGTGCTTATATCTTTTATACTTTATGTGGCAGTGGTCATTTCAAGCATCCATTACTTGCGCAGTTCTTAGGGCTCAGACATTCAGATAGGAATCCTGTAGAATTCCCAGATGCTTGTGCAGATTGCTTCTGCCGCTGCAAGAACTCACATATTTAATGGCAGACTTAAACTTTAAGGACCTTGTGAAGCAGCAGGGCTATTCAAACGAAACTGTGGGGTTCAGGAGTTCACAAGTTGAAGCTGCTTGGATGTCAAGAGTATGTCTTTGTATTGACAGTGGTGCTAAGGGCACGTAATAGCATCAGCAGTGGTGGAAGAAGCAGCCACTAGGTTTCCAAACCTGAGTGTGATCCCTCTGCCTTCTAGTACCAGGGATTCCAATGTACCCTCCTTGTCTCCAAAAATAAGACCTGAACATCATGGTCTTTGTGTGCTGTGCTCTGTCATCCCAGGAAAAAAACAGCATCTGACCTGATGCTCCCATTCATCTCTTAGGTTGTTCCTCATGTGTCCGCCCACAAAGCAAGACCTTGGCCTCCTGTCCCATCTCTTCTATCCATAGACCATGCAACCTTACTCCTCCTCCCCAAACTGGGACCCCACACCTCACCTTTGTGGTAGCGTACTGTCTTCTGAGATGGAGTTGGGGAAGTAATGCCATGTGTGGTATACCCTGCCTTGCCTGCATAGCATGATGGCAGGATAGCCCATATCTAGCTGTGTACAGGATCTTCGAGATTTCCCAGAGGTCAGTGCAGCCAGCTGGACAGGCAGAGACTGAAATCCTACTGCTACCCTTCAGGCAGTTCATGTGCAATATATTGGCAAACTCCTGAGAAGGTATATTTTTCTGTGTTCCCAAAAAAATTGTCTGGAAAATATCCTTCTCCTAGGCTTGGAGAGGTCAGATTTTTCAGCTGCTGCTAAAACAACATTCATCTATGCGTAGATGTAATCAAGAGGCCAGAAGCGATCTGCCCACAGCAGCATGGCTTCCAGCCTAGTTTAATCTATTGTACTTCTCAGTTAGAAGCTACCAAGTCATGGAAGCGTTGCCTGTAGTTTGTGTGTTGCAGTGTTGCCTTTGCAAACAGAGGGGGAAGAGCCCCACACACCACGGCTCTTGCTGGAGAAGTTCTCCAGTGCAGAGGAGCTGGACTGCATGGCTTTTAGCTTGTGTGTTCGTGTTTGCACAACGCTGCTTCCCCTGTGACAAAAATAGCCTTGGGGAAAGGCATAATCTTCTTAAAGCCTCTCTCCCCCTGCCCCTCTGTATTGTTTCATGGCTGTCAACGAATACTGAGTTTGTCCGCTAGCTTATCAAGGTTCCCCTAGTCCACTCAGGCAGGTTGGCATCATTGCAGGACCTGGAGGTGCACTGTGGGTGGCTACGTGGTAACAGCGGAGGATGAGGCAACATCTGGGTTAAGATGGGTCTACTCTGTCCCACTGAGGTCCCTTCAGAAGATGTCTCCGGCCTTGGAAATAAATCTAGGCAGATCTCTGGGACAAACTGTTCTTTTCCACAGGAACTGTTGCTCATGATAAAAGTCTGGAGAATTGAAAATTGGAGCTTTCCTAAGTGAAGATAACTACCGGAGAACAGGCTTTATGTAAAAATGTATATACAGCTCAAGTCAAAATGATCCTTTTGAAATAATTCGAAACGTACTACAATGGAGTGACTTTGCAAACTCTTTGTTCGTTATTACTGCTTTAATCTTCACAATAATGAAGGACATTCAAATGCTGAATTTTTCTTTAGCCTAGATGCTAGAATTTCAAGATGAGTTCCACTTTCCTTAGCTTTGAATAGGGCATTTCAGGTAACCTGTTACATTTTGTAGTTAGTTTTTGACCCACTGATTTCTGTTTCCTTGCTTCAAAAATATAGTGTGAAGCATGCTGCAAATCATGGCATCACACTCCATAATTGTGAAATTTAGGCCTTTCTCATCAATAGTGAGACCCAAAGTGAAACAGAGGATCCTGAAATAGCAGAGAACAAAGCATTTCAAAACAAGAATTTCAGAATTTGATGTTAGGTGTGAGTGAAACAGAGATAAGTTATGGTTAAGAGAAAGATTTTTCTTAATTGCATTCCTTGTAAATGATATTATTTATTATATGTCAATTCCCAATTTGTTCATCTTCACTGGGAGAGAAACCTAGTACTCCTCTAGTATGTAAAGTTGCTAAAAGCTTTTAAATTAACATAAGCAATAATTTTCCATTCTCAGTTCTTAAGAATGAGTACGGGTAAAATATATACTTTCCCTTTATTCGTATGCTGTATTTGCTGTAGAACGCACACAAAGAACAGAGCCACTTATTCCGTATGGCTCAGATACTGGGAGTCCCCCCACATCCCTCATCTGCCTTCGCATCCCTTCCTCTCTTCCAGCTGGAAGGAAGCAGAAGAGGGACAGTGATTTCCAGCCGCAAGTTCACAGATAAAGTCAATGTCTGGCATTGTAGCTGAATGTTAGCACGTCATGTAGCCCGAGATGCATGATACTTAGTAATACAACTTCAGCCTTTATAATGCACCATAATTTGATTCTCGAACCATCTGTATTCTCTCCTTATTACAGCCTAAGTAGCTGTAAAGAGTCGGGAGAACGGACAAATATAATCACCACGCAGGACATAGGGAAGGACAGAGAGATGAATCACTGAAATTCCCATCGCAGTTTTCAGATTGTAGCCTTGTTCTCAGCGCTTTATTCTAATGCCAGGAAATGAAAAAAAAAAACATGATGATATTTTACCGTGGTGTTGGTCTTGGCTGGTCAGATGGCAGAGCACCCAAAAAGGCCACACCTGTTGTCCAAGCTTGGAGTTGCAGATGTTTGGTCTTGAGTGACTCTAAAAAGGTATGTAGATTTAAAATAGAAATAATTAGGTTGCGGTTCAGTGAGTATGAAAGGTAATAAAATGTCTGTAATATGTACTCTTTTTTTTTTACCTACATTCTTCAAGGAGGAAAGACATTTTAGGGGGAAAGACTGCAATTGTTTTTTTCACCTTTGCCACTATCTTTCAGAAGTTGCTTGAAAGAATTAGCTCACATTTAAGTGTGGTGACATACCTAGTTTATGTAATCTAATCTAAACTGTTTATGTGTTCTACTGTCACACATGGACATACATATGTACACATACATTTAAGTTATAAAACTTACAGATCACAGTGCACGGTTGGTGGTTCCATTGTTTTTCCATTACTGTGATATGTACAATACGTGGTATGATTGACAGTCTGCAGTGCTGTGCAAGGGTTATCATTTAGATATATAGGATTTGCTACACAGTATTGGAAGTAGAAGGTGATATGCTGTGGTATGGAGTTTCATCATCAAGAGTTGAGAAGGTTTTAAAACAAGTGGTGGAGTCATGACTGAGTACTGCAGATCAAAAAGCTGCTCATTAAATCTTTATTTCTCTTGTAACTGTGCTGTAGTGTCTGTTTTATAGAAAATGTTTTCTCTAACGATGAGGGGACTGTACGTAGTGCTTGGCACCTGCTTTGTGCATGTGTAACATGCTTTGGTCCAGATACTTCAAATGGCCTTATTATAGTCTCAAATGTTGAGTGAATGGTCCAGTGTCTAGTATCCTTCCCATGCAAGTGATCATCCTGTAAGAAAGTCTTGTCCTCAAAATAAATCTTTTGACCTTTTGGTTTAAAAAAGCTCTTGTTAGTCTAGGATGAATCTTGCCCACACTGGCACCGGGACAGGTTTAATCCAAGAATAATGAAGAGCTGAAAAACATTTTCAGGAGATGGTGTTTTTCTTTTTTAAAGGCAACTCTCTAAGGTAGCTGGACCGCAGGAGGCAGGGGTTGTGGTAATCTTATGTTGCACGAGAAACATAAACTACTGGGTTGAAAGTAATTGAAGAGGTCAGCTGGGCATGGAGTAGTTATCCCAGGGCTGCAGTTTATCCCATAGCTAACAACTGTGGGCTTTTCTGTCTATTCGTATGCCTAGACTAATATAGCAGTGCCAGATTGGATAGATGTGGATAGCGTAGATGTGACTGTGAGATTCTTGAAATAAATTACATTTCTTATCATGCATTTTCAGATTCCCAAAAAAGTGGTAGGTAGACTAGAAAAAAGTAGAGGGAATCCTGTTGTTAGCCGAAACAGAATGAAGGTTGGTTTTTTTAAAAAACTATAAGCTATAAACTGTTCAAGAATAACAATGGAGAATAATAAAGAATTGTGGAGATTTCCAAAACTGTAGCTTACAGACCTTAAAAATGAACTGTACATTTTCAGAAATATGAACAGTGTAAATAAAGGCTGTTTCATGATTGAATAAATACCTTCTGGAGTTCCAAAGTTTAACTGGAACATGTTTTATTGAAATGAAAAGTAATTGTGGGCAATTCCTTAAAATACTTATAATTATATCTAAAGGGGATAAAATTATGCTGTTTTGTGGCAGAATATTTAATTTTCACCACATGTAGCTCCTCATTAATTTTTTTTAACTTTCTAACTGAACTTTATTTCTGTTGTTCCAAGCACAGATAGGCAACCAAAGCCTTCAATCCCTCCTTTTCAAAAATCTACCTATACTCTGTTAGTGTAATGATAGAAATATCTGATAAGAGGAGCAAAAATTGAAGCTTAACAAATTTTTCTTTAGTTAGGGGCTGTTTGGTCAGACCTTGGTTGTCCCTTACATGGCTGATGGTTTTGACAGAAGTAGGACTTGCTATCCCAGTTGGCCTTCAGAGATATGTTGGCTTCATCAAGTATAGCCTGACTTTCCAGACCAATTTTCTGACCGGGCCTTCAGTCTGTCCTCTATTTTTTTTGCTTTTTGGCTTTTTAAGTTGCATATCAGTGGTGTGAATATGCATATTAGGTGACACTGTATAATAGCAATACTGTGTGATTTATTTTCATTAGTTCTGCTGAACAGGTCAGGCATGCCAAATCAGTTGCACTTCAGTTAGCCAGGCAATAAATCACATACATAAACAATAACTTATGTTTGAAAGTAGCAAAACCTACAGAAAAGCAACTCCATATCAATAAAATGGCAACTGACCTTTTGTTATCTAATATTGCCCTCAGCAGCCATCTGACCAACAATGTAATACAAGAGATACCAACTCCGACTGGCTTCTTTTCCTTCTTCTTCCACTTTACCCTTACTTTTCCCCACTTATCCACCACCCCTAACTGCCCACCAGTAGTCAAAATATACATTTGTCATTTGTCCAGACCACTTGATCACATCAAGATTCCTAAGAATTTCTTCTCTTTATCCTGCAAATCAGTTAGGTTTTTTTAGAGCTGCTTATATGGTTTCCCTTTACTAATTTCAACCTAAAGAAAAGCTGTTTAATTTTAAAGAAAAACCTTTCTTTAGCAATCTTGTAAAAACGTAAAAATTCTAACGGTGTTATTTACCAAATGTTAATCCTTTTCCACCCTTTTAAAAAGGTGAGCTACAGAAGAACTGGGGGCTCAATTTTGTCCTCATTTTTGTTTTGAAAACACTGCTGTCTTCAGATAAATTTGGCATGAAGTGCACAACAGCTAGATGGTATAAAAAGTGACTTGCATTTGTAAAGTAGGTGAAAGAAATTTGTAGTGTACAGACACTGAACTGATAGGATTAATCAGATGTTATTCCATTCTTGCTGGAGAAAACCGTTATTGCAGCATGCAGGTCTCTGATAAAGCAAATATTTCATAGTATAAACGGTAAAGTTAAGTAAATTGAATTTTCTAGATTGGAAAAAAACTTATTTTTTTAATATCCATTATTATGTTGGTGTATTATTCATCTCTAATTCTCTGCTATGTGATTGTAATAAACATATTACTGCAGTTTTCTCTATTAACAAGAAAAGCTCTTTTTCTGTAGTGAATAAAACTATGAATTTTTACTTGATTTTACTTTTTTTTCCTTTTTATAGAAGCTGCAAAGAATCAATCCTCCTCACTGTTGTTCAACCTTACCCTGTAAGTATCGTCGCTGTTTTCTGAATTAGTTTCCTAGCAACATAGCAGCTTTTTTTTTCTGCCTATATTCTGCCTGTGTCTCTACCTTATCTGTGCAATAAAAAAGAAAGAAGTGAGATAAGGGCTGTGTCTCTTAAAGGTGAATGTTTAAGACCGCATTACTGCGTCCTGCACTCAAAGACTGCATTACCAAGTTAAATAATAACGGTATCTTTAAACTCACACCAGGAGGATAGGTAGAGCGGGACGCTGAGTTCTGCTTCAATTTCTGTTCTGTTGCAGCTCCTGTTTTTTTTTCTTGATTCTGCCTTGGTCCCACAGAGTTACACTGCCGTATCAAACCAGCTATACCTTACGCAAGGGAGGGCTCTGTCTGCATCTCCAGCGCAGGGCGCGTGGAGGCGAGGGGAGAGGAGACAGACAGGTGATTGCGTGAGGCTGGCTTGAAGGTACTGGGAGAAACTGCAGCCCACCTCAGAGCTGGCTGATGCGACGTGCCTTTGCACCTCGCTCAGCGGTTTGTGGGAGCAGGTTCGTGACCTGTCAGCTCAAACCCATCTCCCGTGAAACAGGAGAGAAGCCAAGCCAGGGGAGGAAGCACATCTCTCTCTTCCCCTACATCCATCCACAGCCATGCGTGCCCTGCAGGCTGCTGAGGGGCCTCAGCCATGCCTCAGGAGTGACTTCAGATTCAACAGGTCCATTGAGCTCCCTGCTGGCTAGCCTGATACACAACAGCTTTGATTAACAAAGGGTAATTTCATCCTTTTCACCCGAGAATAAGAGAGGAGATAGTTTAGACACAAAGATGTGAAACCAAGTTCACCTGATGAAGCTGCCAAAATGTACATCTTGCAAATGCAATTTGGCCACTGCTGGGTGGCATCATACTACTCATTAGCCTTTCTGGCTAGTTTAGAGGTGGTCGTGTAGTTGTGCTGGTCCTGCTCCCTTTCTAGAAGCCAGTCTGCACAGCAACTAAATCGTGGGGGAAAAGCACGCATTCTGTGGCAAAACCAGGCAGGGGCTGCCGCGCTGCACTAAAACCACTGGCAGGAAGGTGAGCTGGGATTTGGTCAACATCAGCCACCTTAAATGAAAATGCAGGCATGGTCTGACTA
The DNA here is from genome assembly GCA_013400535.1 of Scopus umbretta. Taxonomy (NCBI): domain Eukaryota; kingdom Metazoa; phylum Chordata; class Aves; order Pelecaniformes; family Scopidae; genus Scopus; species Scopus umbretta. Next base: position 45,451 of record VZTL01067150.1, on the reverse strand, counting down.
ATTAAGGAAACCTAACCACCTTTAAAGCCTGCTGGATTACAGCCAGTGGTTTTGATCACAGGGATATATATATAACATGGGGGAAAAGAAATCCTCCCCCACTTGCCTTTTTTTATGCAGGTTGCCTTATTTCATCCATTGACAGGTTTCATTCTTTTCTTTAAATGTCAGGTGAAGAAAGGGCTTTAGTGCAGGTATACATAGCCCTTAAAAGTAGACAGTAAAATGTAGTACTACATATCTGTGAGGTGCTGTGGCCTGTTATCCCTGTGCTGCTGGTGTGAAAGCAAGCCTGCATCTACTGAGAGCAAGCCTCTGTGTACTGAACATAAGGGAAGCTGAAACCCAAATGAACTGTGCACTCCATGTCCAATGGGAGACCTTACAGCACAGGTACGGTCCTCCTCCAGCCTTCGACCTGGAGAAGAAGGCAAGTCATGACCTGGTATCTTCCCAGCCCTTTGGGTCCAAGCCCTGTTTGTGGCCTGACAAGGCAGAATCTGCTCCTGTCATGTAGCACCAAAGGCTGATCAATGACTGAACTACTTCTAGATGTCATTGAGCTAGGAATGGCACTGAAACAGTTTCCTGTCCTGTCAGCCACGTGGGCTGATCTGCCCATCTTATACGTGTATTTGTGTTGCCCCACTATGGCATGTCTGTCAGAGACCCCCAGCTCTACCTCAGCAGACAAAGCACACGTGTTTTGGGGGGTGATGGATGTTTTATCTCATGTAGGCATGAAGATTGTCTCCCCAAGAATGTCCACAGAGCAGTTAAAAGATGCGATTGATGTAGGCATATCAGTGCTAGCTTTAATTGGCTTATTTTTATCCCAAAGTCAGGATGCTTCAGTGGCATGAGCTTAGTTGGGAGAGCCTCAACTGCAAGACTGTTTCACCCTGGTGATCCCCTCTAGTTTGGGCACTCATATTGTACCTTCCTACCTGTCCAGACCAGGGTCTTGTTGATTCATAGCATCCTTCCCTTATCACTTTCAAGCCCAAGTTTCCCTGCAGTGGAAACGAAAGTGTGCGTAGGGATGGGGAGCAGTTGGGGTGCTCCCAGTGTGTGCAGCCAAGTTTGAGCCCTGAAGCAGTGCAGGGTTCCTCAGCTTATGCAAACCCTGGACTGTGAAGTCTCCTGGTGACTCCTGAGTTGCCCTGAACATCTGGGCCATGCTGGCCGTCATACTGCCGCAACATTACTGTCAGTAGTGCCTGAGCCTGTTAGGTGACATCCCTCTCAGCTCCGCCATCCTGGGTGTTGCTGCACTCCGATTGTGTACCTATCCTGGTCTTCTGTGGGGGGGGTCCTCTAGCAAATACATTTTGTCTTACAGTTTGGAAACAATATTTATGTCTTCAAAAATTATGATGCACATGTGTTTGCCCCTTTTATTTAATTTTGCCTCCTCCATTTTTCCTTTCACTATTTTGCCAATAAAACTGGAAAGATGAAGTAGAAACCAGAAAAAAGAAAAGTAAGAGTTTTTAAATAAAGACTGAACTTCTTCCCCATTCTTGGCAGAAATACATCTGTACAAACATTTCATCGATCTCTCCTCTTGATGGTGAACCTTCTTTCTATCATTGCATGAAAAATATCTGCCAAGATGGATTACAAGAGTGCTGTTTCTTAGTTGTTTTTATTTGCGCTATTTAGAGTGTGTTTTGTTTTCATGCTTTCAAGTAACCATCCTTTATGACTGCAGGTGAAAGTAGACGTAATCTAGATTCATAGTACTCTGTAGTTCACTTAGTACTTTTTGAAAGCTCTTGCGGATCATTTTTTGCTTAAGTGCATTCAGTTTTGTTTAATGCTTAAAGTCATTAACATTTCAGTTTAATTATGACCAAACCAAAGCCTTAGACTATCTTTTTCTTTCCATCAATCTACAAATCTCTGCTAGGTTCATAGCACCCCTGCTCATTAGAGGGTCACTGAACAGCTAAAGCAGTTGAAGGAGTTCAAAGTTTTGATTTCTGGAAGTATGGCATTTGATTATAATTTCAGACCATTTTATTCTGTAAATGGACTGTCATTCTGATTGTTGCCTTGTTAAGTTTTAAGCATTACTCAAATCAAATAACTTGCCTGTTTTGATATCTGTTCAGATTTTATGTGTAGAGATCATTTGATAGGTTGCTTTCATGATTAATCCCTTAAGCTCCTTGGGTGTATTCCAGGCCCAACTGAGATCTATGGCAGTTTTGCTGTGTGTAAGTTCTGCAACGGAAAAAGGATAAGATCTCTTTCTGTTTGAAAAAGATGCTTCTTGTTATAACACAGTAGTATGTCTGAGACACAACGTTTGCAGAAAAACTGTGATAAATAACACTTATTTATGGATCGTAATGATTGTGGCAACAATCTTATTGAGAATCTCACAGTATTCTTCATGCTGCTTTGCCTTCTGGAGTCGTGTAGCAGCAGCAACGACCATATCTAGACTTGTGGTTGTAAAGAAGGATATAAAAAAGAAACAAGTTAGTCACAAAGACTTCAAAATCTAAACTGAAAAAGACTACCAAGGTGTAGTTTTAGAAATCATTTAGAAGTCAGGCATGAGTGTTTCGAACAAGATTATTTTTGACGGCTTAAAGTTGTGAAGTTGGTGTAGAAACAGTGGCTTTTTTTCTTTGAATGTCTACATTTTTTGCAGTCATCCTCAGGACTTTTTCCGCTGCATAACTTCCACATCAGCATTTTGGTATGATCAGTTCCATACATAGCTTTAATCCTACACAGGAGAGGATCACGGTGTGGTTAACGACAAACTTGCCATCACTGTGTTGCCTTCTAGAAGTGCTGGCTAGTCCATGACCATAGTCCAACCACTCTTTGCAGTTTGAAGCAGCCTCCTCTCATGTCAGACCTGTGCTACACAGCCTTTCTTCTTCCATCTGTGTGTGGTGCAAATCCCAGTGAGCATTGCTGCTCCTGACCTTTCTTCCTGGAGGCCTTCTCTTAGGCTATATAGATTTTTCTGGAGTGTGGTTGTACGAAATACATGATCTTTTCAGCAGGGAAGACTGTGAGAAAATTCAGCGTGAATGTCCATGTTAATTGTTTCAGCAAAGTGGAAAAGAGCCCCTCCACCCTTCACCCTGTCCACCATTTTCTCCTTGTAGTTCTCCTCACGCCCAGTTGCCATTAGGTCCCTTTTCCCTCTTAGCCCTTTCTCCCATTTCAGGTGCATTATCATTCATATAGTCCTTCATTTGTTCATTTTAGCCTGGGTTTGTATGAGGTGAAGGTTTCTTGCATTCCCAAAGGTCCTCATCCTTGCAGAGTTGTGGGACTGAAAGGAGTACGGCATGGCTGACTTTTTTTTGTACTTTTCTGCACTTGATTAAGAGCAGTCACCTGTGTATGAGAGGTAATGATGAACATAAAGGAGTAATCCATAAAGGGAAAGGGCTGAATTTTGGAGAGGCAGAATCCCAAAAGGCCAGTGGAGGGGATTTTATGGAGGACCTCCACATATAATAAACACAGAGATAGATGGCCCAGGCCCATGTAGTCACAAGGTGAGCTGCAATGCCTGCACGTTCCACAAAGTCTGAAGCTGACCTCTGGTTTCACTCGTGGTTTTGGGGACAATCACAGTAAACTAGGCTGTCATTTGCTGTAGATGGAATGAATTGGATTTTCTCAATGCTTCATTAAAGTCAGGTTTGGCTATTCCCCACCTTACAGGTACATCTTACACGTGTATGGGACTAATGATCAGACTGTCGTTACCATCTAAAAATAGTAAAATATAAATAATGCAAATAGTAAAATATAATTGTCTTTGATAGCTCATCAACTTTTAAGAGAGAACCCAAATCTGACCACGGTTTCAGCAATTAAATTTGTGCCAAGAGTTTAACAAAGAAATACTCCTGATGATGATCTGTCAGTGCTCTGTGGTTATAACAAATTACTGCATGGTAAAACTTCTCCACATTATTGCTCCGTGTCCCTGCCTGCTCTTCTACAATGCTCTTGTGAGCTAGTGTAGTTGTTCAGCCTTGCTCACAGCTATGAATGGCAGTATTTAGTTTGCCTTTGGGCTTTATGTACTGTTCCACTTAATAAATTTAATTCTTCCTCTTATTCACATTTTATTTGCTTGCTAAATTTTGTCTCATATCATTACCTTTAGGGATGGACCAAAAAGTCAACACACTTTTGCCGTCATGCAATTTTTCCCTATTTCCTAACAAACATAGTATTTCATATTAAACTAATGACAAATTTTAAGTGACAAACTTAAAACTGATTGCATATATGCAATTTGTGGCTATTTAAAACTTTGGTATTTCTGTCAGATTTTGACACTCATTGTCACAAAGCAGGTTTTCTTTTCACCTTGTGACTGTCCCATACTGTTGCCTTGTTTCATTTCTTTATGGTAGCTCAGTACTACACTATCCTCTTCTAAATGCTAAATCCTTCTTTTTCTTGAGCATGAGCAAAGGTTTTGTTGTTGCAGCACCTCTGCTGGCAAGAGCACTCACAGGGGCTTTTGCAGCAAATAAACACCATTTCACTTGGAATCTCCCCTAAATTACAGTTTACCTGCAAAAGCAGACAAAGTACTAGACATTCTTATTTTCATCAAAAAACAGTTTCCCTCAAAATGAAGGTTGTTGTTTCTAAGAGCTATCTGAAAATGACCTGCTGTAATGCCGCTGACAAAAATAGGATCTCATGTTGAGAAGTCCAGAAAATGAGAAAAATATCATTTTCCAGAAAGCCTCCTCTTGTTATGGCAGTCTCTCATGTTTTGACCCTAGTGATGGGAGACGCACATTGATTGCAGTCCCTAGTAAGTAGGGTTCAAAGGAGGCTCTCAGTTTTCATTATCATTTCCTGCAAGCAAATCTCTGTACGATGCTTGATTTCTCTTGTTAGCAGGTAGTCTTGAAATGATAAGCTGAATTTTTACTGAGTTCTGTGTAAACATGTAAAAATTATTTCAATTCCTTACAAATTTGAGCTCTTATCAGGAAACAGTGCTTAGGTCACACAGCGTGAAGTTTGTGGGATTTTTCAAGTATTTTGACTCCCTGTTAAAATGCGTCCCCTCATTTTGCAAAAGCCGCTCTAATTAAGCTGTTTTTATCTGTGACAATGCAAATACTTTACTTGCAGTGTTAAATGTTCTGCATTAGTGTAAACACCTCCTGCTTAAGGTCATTAACTGAGGATAATGGCTTCCATTTGACTAAAAGATGGAGTATCAGAAACAAATGAACATGGCACTCTGAGAATCATTAATTGATAGCATTCTTCACCTACAAACCTGAAGACATTAAAATAGAATAGAGCAGCACATCATCTTGCTGAGGCTTTGTTAGACAAGCAAGCTTCAACGATGAAACCCAACTGTTTTCCTAGGTATTTGACGCACTCTCCTGAAACAGTTCCTTTCTCAAAGAGAAAATGTCAAGTGCCAAGTTGATGCAGAGGTAGAAACAATGAGATTGTGCAATTAAATGCAAAAGCTGTGCTATTACTCAAACCTTTAACCAGCAGAGTACATTCCCCCAAATACCTGGCACAGCTGTTCCAGTTTTTCTTAAACCCCTGGTTTATAGTTTGAAGCTTTTTAGAAAGCAGTCTGCTTCCAGGCTCACCTAGAGGGTCTGGCAAGGGGCCGGAGTCCTGACCACGTTGCCACAGCAGAATTGAGAAGGGAGGGAAGCCCCACATTTTACGGCAGACCACGGTGCGCTCCCCTGGCTGTGCAATACGTACATTAAACCCCACATCCCAGAGTGGTTCTTGGGAACTCACATATGTTCAAATCTTTCAGTGGTGTTGGACTCCCCTGTCACATTTTTGTAATAATATAGTTTAAGTGTTTATGCCCCCCGCAAGTGACACTTGAGATTGGAGAGAGGAAAAGAGAGAGGTTGTAGAGAGCGACAGAGATACATAGCGGTTTGCCAGATTTGTTCTATGGGAATAACCTTGCCAGAATCTGCAAGAAAATTTGGCAGTCTGCCTGTAAAGAGAGGCCAGACCGGTGACTCATCTGCAATAAGAGCAAATGACTGTAATAAGCCTCTTCCAGCAAGAAGAGTAAGTGAAAGCCGCTCTTTCCTGTTGCCCTTACAAGGGAGAGCCAGTAGCCTACTCCTGTAGCTGTGTTGCCCCATGGCAGCGGGAATCAACAGGTTGCGGTCCGTTACTTGGTTGCCATACAGACTGTCCCCCTTACACACTGCAGAAAGGGCCTATGCGGAGAAGAGGGAAATTAGAAAAGGGAAGTGTAGAATTATTCTATTAATTGTATTGCATACTGTGTCTTTCTAGGAATTCATCTCTAGAGTACAATATGTAAGCATGTTTCTTGAGCGTTTCCGTGTTGTCCGTTCTTGCTGAAGAACTATTTTGGGTCCCCCACCCTGAGACATTAACTTTT
>VZTL01067150.1:22421-38938 GCA_013400535.1 Scopus umbretta | reverse complement strand
TTCAAATCTTCTGGGGGACCTTCTGCATTTTTCAGCACTGGTTTTGGAACCTGAGCTTGGTTTGATCATGGGGTTGAATTTTCTGTCATTTACTGTTACTGATTAAAAAGATGTATGGTCATAGCTGCTAGAGAAGAGGTAAGAAAGAATGAACTGTAAAAGTGAAGAAGCACTCATTTTTATTTCTTGGTTCTATTTTGTGCTCCAGGAGTTATGGGATGGCTCTGATATTTCCTGGGAGAATGTGGCATCTTTCATTCCTTGTTCACTGGTTGATACTGAGTCTATGGTAATAGTTGCCATGTTTTCAATGTGATAATAAATTAGTGGCATACAGAAATGAGCTAGAGACTTCTTCCTGCTAGTTACTAGAAACGAGGATTCTGCATCACAAGAAAATAACTTTTTAGGCAGTTTCAGCAGAGATCAGAGACAACAAGAGCACGTGGCCTTGGACTACTCCATCATTCCTGCAGATTGTTAGTTGAGTCAAAATTTGAGTGATGGCGACAAGATTTCCTATGTTTACAAGGACTGCTGTCATGCCACACTGTTAATAGGGAATTATTCCAGGATCATTATCATTGATGCCTGCACTGATTTCTCACAGGCAAAGCAACATGAGTTAGTCTTTTCAGTATCCAAAACTAGTAAGGCCACTTCTCAGAAGTTAGATAAGATTCTGAAAATCTTAATTCACATTTTACTGCAACAAATGGACCACAACCTGTCCCGAAGGAGCCCAGTGATTTTCAGCCGAAGCCAGAATTTCTTCTGTTGCCCATTATCATGGTTATGGAGTCAGGCAGTGCCAGCACTGTGTTGGTAACTGAGCAGAGAATAAAACTATCTTGCTTCTGCTGCTGAAAATGGAAACCCCATTGACTGTGAATATTTAATTTGTTACTAAAAATGGGTTGTTAGTCAGACTCCTCAAATGGAGAGTGAATTTTTTTCCAAGGGCTGAACACTTGGATCACAGGTGAATCCATTGAAAAATGTAGTAGGTAAAAGTCAGTTAGGTCCCAGAAGAAAATTAGGAATGTTTTCTAGACTTCTAATCCACGAAGTCCCACAAAGTGTCTGATCTATCGAAGGCAATCCTTGCACAGGGTTTATGTGGGGGAAGCATGCCAGCCTGCAGGTGCCTTTTGGTGGTTCTAACCTGTGTTTTGAAGTGGACTAATATAATGAGATGCCACTGCAGTTGGAGAGCGCTGACACCTTTTTGGCAAAGGTCTTGTATATATCTGTACCTAGTGGATCATAGATTATACAAAAATTTTCCGTTCAGTGTTTGAAGGAAGGGTCACTGGCTGGTGACTGGTTGGTGTCCGTTCATGCAAACACGTTTGGTTGACAGCAGTCATTGTGGAAGCACTGCAAGGAATTCGTATGTACACTGAGAGCCCTTCTCATCGTTGCAGTCTGACAGTAGCTAACTTTCAGTAAGTGCAGTATGCATCTGTGATTCTTTATGTGTATGTACATAAGTATTATCTAGGGAAGCATTATGGTTTGACTGTATTTCCATTCTTCAGTGAATGGTATGCAAAATGTTGCTGTATACATGGAGTTCCCAGTGTGTGAGAAATGGGAAATAACTGAAAAAGGAACGGTAGGTTTTAACTTGAAATTATGTGATATATCTTGTCATCATTTTTCCTTCCAGTCTCCTAAATCAGCTTTTATTAGTGCTGCAAAAAAGGCAAGATTGAAGTCCAATCCTGTCAAAGTGCGCTTCTCAGAAGAAGTAATTATCAATGGCCAGGTGTCGGTGAGTATTCAGCTATTTAACCTCAGGAAGGAGTGAGCATTTCATCCAAAGGTATGCCTCAAGGCTGGAAAGTGAGGGAATTACATGGTAGGAACAGCGGTGATAGGCTTGCGAAGGGAAGGGTTCTTCTGTTTCTGAAGTTTTCAAAGTTTTAAAGTCCATTAGGCCCATAATATTATGAAAAATTTGTCCCTTCGTAAAATAAAATTAAGATGCTAGTGAATGCATTTTGTGGTGATAGCACAAATATGTCTGTCTTTATAGTCTTGGTAATGCTTGCTTGGGTTTTTCTTCAGAGCAATTTTGTACTAGGAAAACAGAAACTCAAGAGAAGTAGCATGTCAGGAAAACAGATTAACGTTACCTTACAGACCTCTTTAAAATTTATCTACTTGAACTTGTTGTTTCCGGCCCTCGGGCAAAGTCAGCCTCCTTTTGAGAGGCACTGAACTTCTCCTTAAATATGAACTCCCTGCTCATTTTCATAATTTGCCAGAACATTGTTCCACGCTGACATCTTTATCCAACTCTCTTCCAAACATAAACTGATACTGAATTTTATCAAAAGCAATTTCTGCTTTTTAGAAACAAACAAAAAAGCTTTGTTTCCCTTCCTTTTTCCTGTTTATTTTACTGTCCTTGTTATGAATCATCACAATTAAGTAGCAGTATTTTATGTTACTCTTCTTAAATGATGACAGATATTAGCATTTAATATCCAGCTATAAAGAGAATGTAGAACATCTTGATTGTTATTCTTACTAATGAATCTGCAGTTCCCGTTTTGTAGATTGAAGACACTAAATAGCTCACTATATTCAGAGAAGCAGTAAGCTATTTTTCTGTTTTATTGAAGTGTTTCAACTTTAGAGGTAGCGTTTATTGTCAGAGAGAGGGTATTTAGGGAAAGAAAATACTCCCAGCCAGACATAAAATGTATGTGAACAGTTATATTTTTCCAGGAAAGAGACCTATAGAATGCAGCTGTAATGAGCATGGCTAGACACTTGCAGGGCATTGCTAATTCTGCTTTCAGTTTGAGCCAACACACTCCTGTTTGGTTGTTACCTTTCCATCTGAATTATGTCCTCCTTTGTAGAGCAACATTTAGATTTCCCTCGTTACATGTTGTAATCTGATTCATTAATTTGCTTGGCAGGAAACAGTTAAGGACAATTCACTTCTTTTCATGCCAAATGTTCTGAAGGTGTATCTTGAAAATGGGCAAACGAAATCTTTCCGGTTTGACTGCAGCACTTCAATAAAGGTAGGCTAGATATGCCTTCGTATGCAATGCCAAGAATGCCAGTTAACTCTTTTTAAGACCTTCAGTAATCATCATTTACTTGGAATGCTTTAAGAACAAAATTACTAGTGTGTTCAGTTGGTGTTGGACTCATAGTTCAGAAATAATGGGGTTTTGGTCCATTTTTCTGCTGCTACAAATATATTGTCAATGAAGAAAAAAGTAGATGTGATCATTTTAATGTGCCTGGAGCACAATTAAAATTGTGTGGTCCTAACGTTTTGATATGCTGCCAAATAGTAGCATGATTTGTCAGCAAAACTCAGGAGCTAAGAAGATTAAGATGTTGGTTGCTAATTGAATATCATCTAGCTTGTCATCCAGTGAACTTGGGATGGGATATTGTAGGGTTATGCTGGTGATGAATTGCTTGTCTCAGTGTAATGCCCTCTATGCTTTCCATAACACATTTCACGTAGAGAAATAAGGAGGTGAAGCCCTGGCACTCAACTGAGGCTGCTAGGGAGTGTCTGTGACACTGTTCCATGTAGGTTCCTAAACCAGAGGCATCGTCGGTGTCTGTCTGTGAGTGCCGTGGAGTAGCGTAGTAAGCAGCACAACTAGCACTGTTGGGCATGCTGCTCGTCTCTCAAGCATTTTTGTTTGGGTGAGCTAGTTTTAACACAGTTTGGTTACCAAATCTAGTTCACTGCATGGTAGCGTGCATGCTTGCAACGCTGAGACAAGAGAGATGCATGGGTGGGAATGATCAGTGAAGGCTGGAGATGCAATTTTCAACTGCACTGCCAGCTTTTGCTGGCTTTAAGGGATTGTAAAGCTATGTCTGTTTCAAGAAAGGCTGCTCTTCTGCTCACTGTGATTCAGCAGTATGCTCAATGAGTTAGAACAGCAAGGAGAGTGATTTGCTAGGGTAAACAAGGGGAAATTTACTCCAGTCTGAAGACAAAACAAATATTGAAGTCACACTTAAAAATGGGCTGCAATATCTGTTTATAGTTCATATATACACCTTAGGCATAAATTGAGTGCAGGTAATGGATCCAAGCCTCCACTATACAGCTGTGGGATACTGAATTCCTTCAGTCCATTTAAGAATTTGGTTCGGTGAAGAATAGATATATATAGTTTCATATAGATAGTGAGGTCTCCATACCCTTCTAAGGCCTATGAGCCCACTTCCCAGTGTTTTATTTTATGAGCATAAAAACCACCAAACTGTTCCAGGGTGTTTTCCCTCTGAAGATCAGTCTTTGGCCATCACATTACATTAGTTTTCAGTAGTTCTGTCATGGGTGTGTCATGTACTGTAAGACCATATATCTAATCTGAAGTCATTTGCAAAGATACCCACGTGGGCTCAGTGACCTAGCTGTATGGACGTTGGAAGCCTGCTCTGACATTAGCCATTCTGACTTTTTGTAGGAATAATTTCCTTTGCGTCTAATCAGGCATTTATGTATTCCATAGCCTGCACAGCTCTATATTACATATTCTTGCATGGATGTATATTCCTCACTGTAGACAGGTGGGTGTGGACTGCTGCTTCTTTTCCTAAACTGAGGTGAAGTAGATGTGCCCCAGTTGATTCAAGGCAAATGCATTTGTTTTCTGCCCCTAGCAGTCCAGTAACTCACCACTTAACAACAAGGGTGCAAGCAGTGCCATACCTGCAGTCCCCGCTTTCCTTATTGCTGAGAGGCAGCAACCTGGCCCAACTCTAAGTTATCAGATGAGAGGATAGGCTAGCAAAAAAATTGGTTCAGTAATTCAGTGTCTATGTGCCTTAGCATCATATTGTAAAAGGTCCCAAGACAGCTAGCGGAAAACAGTGCCATCATTACCCCCTCTTAAAAACTTATATTTAATATTATGTCTCTTCATGTTACTGTTATGCCCCTTGTCTTTGAGCATAGTTTAGCAGTACAAATAAAAGTAGATGTAATGTGTAAGCAATAAATTCCAAATTAGTCAGAATAGTACGATATTAACTTCCATTCTTTAGAGTGGTTGCTTGCAATCCATTAATACTCTCTTATATTCTTTACATTGTACAGAGTTGTCCAAATCTTCCTACATACATTTTTCATCCTTCCACCAATTTGGTGTTGATTTTCCATAAACACACTGTAATTGATCAATTAATCTTCCTAAACTATGTTAAAACACTTGGATTTCAATTCATCACGATCTCCTTAGCAAATCCTATCCATCTGGATACTTATGTATATCTAAAAAATCTTTTGGATGGACAGAAGAGTTTTAATCTTTTCACCAACATAATGTGAAATGGTTTTTCAATGATGGGTTATTATGTATTTCTTTTTCCTGCTACATTCACTAAAGCAAAAGATACAGATGGTATTAATACTCAGCATATATTTACAAGGCGTTATATGAAAGTAAAGTAGGGATTGGTTGAATGGTTTTGTGAGGAGGTTTGTTTAGCTGTTATTTTAGAAAACTTTGTTCTCGAATTGATTACCGTTAGACATAATCCAACAGGAAAAAAACTAATTAAAAGTCTCTAAAAATGGGGTTTATACTATAAATTAACGTGGTCCCTGAATTTAGAGCTATTGTTCTGCACAGGTATAATCATCATTGACTTTTTTGTCAGCATTTAAAACTCAGGAATGTCCATCAAACAGAAGTATCAAGAAGTGGACTTGAAAAAAAAATCCTTGCTATAAGAACAAATAAAGGCCAGTCATTTAATTTTTTTGTCGAACATATAAACTTGGTTTGTACTGCTGGGTGGCCCTGCCCCAAAAGTAAGTGAAGAAAAGAGCGGCAAGACTGTCCTTTGCTGATAGAGAGGTTTTATTTCCAAGGAGACAGAGAGATATGATTTAAGGGCCATACAAGTATAATTTGCATGTTAAACTGCACAGAAAATTGTCCATTCACAGCAATCCCATATATATATTTTTCGTGTGTGTGTCTGATACCGTCTAAGGGGTGTGCGAATATAAAGGCACTGATTTTTCACTGGGTGAACGTGTGTGATGTCCTGTATACTTGTGCAGAACTGGCACGAAACACAACCATCCTCCCGTTCCAGTGAAGAACTGGGTCCAAAGTGCTTCATGAATTTAAGCACATTTTATAAATCCTTTGTTAATTAGGATGTCATCTTAACACTCCAAGAAAAGCTTTCCATCAAGTGTATTGAACACTTTTCCCTGATGCTGGAGCAGAGGGTTGAAGGATCTGGAACGAAACTCCTTTTGCTACATGAACAGGAGACTCTAACTCAGGTTTGTGTAATGATATGTGAAAACAGATGTTAATGAGACTGATTAATCAGTAAATTATTCTTCTTTTTAATTACTCAAGTGACTTAACTGCAAGATTTGTAGTTCCATACAGTCTATCAAATAGCAGCAGTATTTAGATGTGGTTGTAAGAATCAAGTTCTCACAGAAAACAGTTATTTTTCTATTATGTAGGCACCATATTTCATTGCTTCACTGGGCCATTAAAAAGTATTAAAAAGTTCATTAAAGATCGGAATGAAAGCTAGAAAATATTTATCAAAGCTTATTTCGTATCATATGTGGCCCAGCTACTAAATGTTCTCAACAGCTGGAAAATTGATGGTAGCAATTCTGAGAACCAGAGTCTGCCCAAATTCCTTTAAAACCTTATTTTGATCTTTGGGTCCTATCTGATTATACATATCTTTATCTGGGTGACAGGAAATAATACTCTTTCTGATGAAGCCAAGTTTGGCTTGTTTACACAGCAATACATTATGTCACTTCAGTAATGATGAATTGTGACCCAGAAAATGCTGGTGTGACTTTCTTCCTTAGATCAGGGAAGTGCGACTAGAGGTAATGTTGCTTCACAGTTCCCAGCAGAGGAGCCTGATTTTAGCTGCTTATCATTTTGCCAAACTGTTTACCCTGAAATTTTCCATGATATTGCTGTGTTTCAGGAGAGCATTAGTATTTTTTTAAATTTCACCTAAATTTACAATTAAAAGAAAAAAAAAGGATTCTTAGATGAGATGGGGGAAAATACTTAATTTTAATGCCAGAATTCCCTTAATCATGGAACTAGAGTCTGTGTAATGGTATGGAGGAACTTCATTTACCAATTAACAGTCTTTCTGGCATTTTCCAACTTCTAAGCATTTGACTTTGCCATGTTAACATTCTTTTCTTGTGAATAGAAGCTACCCAATGAATGCACAATATCCAGAAGTACTCAATGCTGGCTCTCCTGGCCTAGCTGTTTCTTTTTGAAGTAATTGGTAAAATTCCGATTGAAATCAGAGGGACCAGAGTAAACCAACACAATGAGCTTTCGAAAATCCCATCCAGAGCTTTTATTTGTACGTACAGAGCATGCCTAGATACTTAGGAGTGAGGTCAGAGACAATGTGAGATAAACACACATTCTGAAAATTGTTAGGGCAAGACAGAGACTTCATTGGATATTTTTAAAAGTAGTTTTATCAATTAAAGATGTTGATTATAAAGTACACTAACTCTCCAGCTACATTAGCCTAATTGAATAAACTACATAAACTACATTAATTCACAGGGTTTCTTCTTTGAAGTTCCTGTAAAATCAGCAATACTTTAATTTGCCATTATAATGTTGCTGCTGACTGTGACGTACAATGGTATTACTGGATTGTTACCCTTTCATCCAATTATTCATTAGCTATGCAGCAGTCCCCCATTAATATAGCCAGATTACGGTGTTACAGGCTTAACAAAGTTTTGCTGACCAACAAGCAAAGCAGTCTTTTTCATTTTTTAATGTAGTGGGAGAGATTTGTCTTGGTCAGAGGTCTAGAGGTGGGTCTCTTAATTCAGAGCAATGCAGGAAAATTCAAAAGACCCAGTTTCTCACAAATTGCTAGTGGATTAAAACAAGCAAGAGAAAGTAAGAATAATAGCTGCTAAGCTGTTCTTCACCTGTGTTTTCAGTCAGTCTAAGAAAAAAAAAAAGTGACCTCTCCCCAAAAACCTTCTAGCCCTTCTCATTTATGAGTATTTTGGTCCTGCTGAAGCACAGCTCAGTTCGTATTTCACATGGATGGTTTCCATTAAGGTCTGTTTTCTCTGTCCTTTCACTCTGGTTCTGAATAAGTGAATTCTGTTGCTTTGAGGATGAGTTGTATTGGGCAGCCATGCCTATAGGAGTCTAAAAGTCTTTCCACAAGATTATATATATGATGTTCTTATGTGAAGAACTTAATACGGAGCCCATGGCAAAGCTCTTTGTTGGATAGAACTATTTTTCTTGGTACCACATGGTTCTGGAACAAGCTCACAGTGCCCAAGACTACAGACCGTGTTGCATGACCAGGGTTGCCAAGCTCTGATACGATTATTGCACTGTCCTAGGTGACCCAGAGGCCAAGCTCGCATAAGATGAGATGTCTTTTCAGGATTAGCTTTGTCCCAAAGGATCCAATTGATCTTTTAAGAAGAGATCCAGTTGCTTTTGAATATCTCTACGTACAGGTAAGTGAAAGCATGGCCATTATTAGCATAAAGGAGAATAAGACAGTTGCACTCAGTGTATATATAGATTTATATCTTCACATAGAAAAGCATGGCTGCAGTAAATCCTGTTTTTTATTTCTGCTGCATAAAGCCAATGAATCCAGTTGGGGAACGTGCAAATCTTTATCATCTGCAAAGTCCCCTTCCTTCATAAGTCTCTCCAAATAGCAATGCTTTGATATCTTTCCAAAATATATTTGGCTTTAGAAAAGAGTGAAGCTGAAGTAATTGCTAATACTTATTTCTGGTACTGTAATATCAGACAGAAATGGTGTCTGAAAAGGAACTTCCAGTAAAATCATTGCGAAAACTGATGTACAAGCAATGTGGTTCTCCTGTGTATCTCACCGGTTAGAATCCTGCTATCCTGAGTCCAGATACACTGATACCTTCCCAACACTCTGTAAAAGAAGATTACTGTTCTCCCCAGGAAGGATGAAGAGAGCTTAGATCAAAATGCTCATGCCTTCTGCTCTTTGGCAGAAGTCCTTGCGTTCTTCAGAAGTGCCCATACCCTGGTGAGCATCTAACACCTCTGAGAGCAACAGGCCTACCTTCAGCATGGTCTTGCCTCTGAGTTTGGGGTTACTCTTCATGCAATGTTAATTTGTTTTTTTAAAAAAAAGGGGACTAATTTATTTTTAGTGCAAGATTTTTTAACTTGATGCTCCCTCTACTGGTTCTTTGGCAGAGCTGTAACGACGTGGTTCAGGAAAGATTTGGACCAGAACTGAAATATGACATTGCCCTGCGGTTGGCTGCATTACAAATGTATATTGCAACTGTGACCACCAAGCAAACTCAGAAAATCTCCCTCAAATACATAGAGTAAGTTGAGAATACAGTGTGTTCTTTAAAAGTGAAACATTAGGAGTAACCTGTAGATTCTTCAAGATTGTTTCTTTAATATGTCTATATGTATGCACCAATTTTAGGTTCATTCTTTGTCACTGAAATTGATTCAGGTGTGTTAAGAGCTGTAAGTATGGACTACACCTTTCAGTCATCAGTTTAGGCATGTGAAATAGCTTACAATTGTAAGTAAGATTAAGTCACACGATTTCAATGTTTTAATGGTCCGGTCTAAGTTTATATGGTCTGAATCCTAGGGTTTTAGTAGAGATTATTATGGTAAGATTTGGATGATTTCTTGATACAGAAGACTGTAGGGTCCTAGATTCCACTGGAAAGATTTCTTAGATGCAGAAGTATCCCAGTAGGCACTTGTTTTATGTTATACAACATGTATTTGTAACTACAAAGAAGAAAATCTCCATAATACAACTGTGTGTAAATCTTCTTGGGCTTAAAAAAAAACCAAAAAAACAAACCAAAACTTTTGTTGGTTTTGCTTAGTTTGCTTGCAGAATGCAAATAACTGTTGCACACTCAATCTAGTAGAGTTTATCTACCTTACTGAGGATCATGTTATATTGTATTATATTAATGAATCATCAGAAATAATTACTTACAAGTGAAGAGTCAGTCTTCTAGCAAAAGGGGTGCTTCAAGCAGAAAAGAAAATTTGGTAAAAGGAGGGGGACTGGTTGTTTTTGAGGGGGAAAAAATACCACAATACAAGTGACAAAGACAACGGTTGACTGCTTTGCATATTCTAAAAAACCCTAGAAAAGAAAATTAAATCTGACATTATGTTGTTAAATCTTCTGCCATTTTAATTCTATAATGGTACTTGCCTATGTAATTAAGAGGTGTTTAACAATACAGCATAGATTTTAAACGTAAAAACTTTGAACTTCTTTTCTGAAAGACATGATGGAAAAGATAGAAGGGATAGAAGAAAGATTATGTCATTTTTAAGCATCTTTTTCATAATTAATATATAGTTTGAGTATAGAAAATATGTTATTGCAAAACTCTGGAATTGATCAACTCTCATTCTGTTTTCAGGCATTCGTTCACTTGGCATCATAGTCACCAGTCTTTAGATAAATAATCATCACAGGAATGTGAAATTAAATATATGCCTTTTATTGCAGAAAAGAATGGGGATTAGAGACTTTTCTTCCATCTGCTGTGCTGCAAAGCATGAAAGAAAAGAACATAAAGAAAGCACTTTCACACCTTGTCAAAGCAAATCAAAACCTAGTTCCTCCGGGTAAAAAGGTATTACATTTGCATCTTAATGGAAAATATGTTTTAAAGAACAGAAAGGGTGGCGTGCATGGGAAACATTTAAAATTAATCCTTTGGAGCAACACCTAGTCATTGTATTTTCAGAGAATATAGACAACTTAACTTTTGGTGCTCAGTACAACATAGCTACGAACAATTAAAAATAATTAATTATCCCCCAACTAAACTATCTTCTTATCTTGAGAATGCCAGAAAGCTGGTTATTAATGTTTCGTGTATGATAAAGATACGTATTTTTTATTTCAGTTAGTGCTTCCTATTAATGGCAGACTTGTTATGAAAATTATTGTTCTCTCTCTGATGCTCAGATTTCAACCACATTAACCTATGGGCCTGACATAAATGCTGTTTTTCAGGATTGTTTTCTGCTATGCTATAGATAGAGACTTTTTGCTGGCCAAGATGTTAACTGTGTAAATGACGCTCCTTACAGTAGCTGACCCTCCTTGCTATCGTAAAATGCTTTTCTTAGCACTAAGGTTAAACTTCAGCTGGAAAAAACACGTAGAAGACAATGTCTCTGAGAAATGCCTTCATTACATACATACAGTTGAGGCTGGTTTTAGACACCGTAATGAGGTTTCTTTATGCAAGCCATCTAGTCTCTCTTTGTAGTTAATGGAGAGAAATAGGCACTTCTAGGCAGCGCTTCATCCCACCCCATATTAGGAACCAAAAACAGGTCAGATGACTTGTGTCCTAGAAATGCCTGTTTCTCTCTATGGACTATAAAAAGAACCTACGACTGACTAGTTGAGACATAAAATGAGTTGAATCCTGCTTCATGACACTTTGTTTCTGAACAGAAAAACCCCAAAACACCTGATGCCTGAGCTAAGGTTCATTGTGATCAGCAGAAATCCTGCTTGGAGGTTTCAGATCACATCACGACTGAGAACGCAGCTCTGTGTTTGACCCGTGGTGCTCGGGAAGAAAGGCCACCTTTTTGACTGAAGCATTGCACATCTCCTGTACTGCTGAAACTAAGCTAAATAATGCCAATTGGTTATTGTTTATCCGGGCAGTGTAATTCTGGGTTTATTTTGGAAGCCATCACCGCTGCAGGCCCTGCAGGTGATGACTGGCATACAGTATCGGTTCTTGGTTAGAAGAGAGGTTGCAACAGTCTGTTCCTGCAGCAAGCAGACTTCGCTGGTTTTACTTCATTCTTTTCGATTTGAGCTTTGGAAATATGTTGTGTGCCCACCTGCTTTTTTAGCAGGTAGGTCTCAGAAAGAAAGCACCTGAGCTCCTCATCACCTTCTGTCTCACTTGTAGGTACTAACGCAGGAACTGATTTCTTTCTGGGGTCTTCTGTCCTTCCACATGAAGAGAAGCCTGTCATTCTCAGGATTCTCCCATTTTTTTACAACCCCTGTGTATTCCTCCACCAACTGCACACCTGGTGAAGGGAAGGAGAAGGCATTCCCGCTAGCTGCTCTGCTCAGGATTAATTTCCTCCTCGGTGTCTAAAAAAACCTTAGGATAGGAGCTCTTCCTTAAAATGCTGTTCAAGATCAAATAAGGTTTTGATTTAGAAATCTAGTGGCTGAAATGAGAATAGCGAATGAGAGATGAGCTTGTTTTATCTAATCTTTCAAAAGTCCAGGTAGAAGGATTTACACCAGGGAGGTATAAGGTTTGGGTCCAGACTGTTTGGGTGAAATTAACCGTTTCTTGTTTCCATTCAGTCTCATGAAATATTTCCAGGTTGTTTCCTTTTAAGTAGGTAGTTTAAGCTCAGAGGGGAAAAGGGAGATAAATTAGGACATGTATTGCATGGTATGGTCATATGTATTGGTGTACTGTATTTGGCTTTCAGATCTACTCCCTACTAAATATAGTGGAAGAGTTTTATTTAAAAAAATGAGAAATGCAGTAATGAGGTGGAATAATATGCCATATGCCACAAGTACCTAGTAAAACGTAATACACAGAGCTGACAAAAGCAAATTCTTTGTTCTCTTTCTCTGTATAGGTGCATAAATGTTTAAGAACTGATGGTGATTATGAATGGAAAGCTGTTGTCTAGCCGTGAAATCCCCCAATGAACAGGTGTTTAATTTGAGTAGTTTAACATTTGCCCTTCATTGGAGCAGTTACGATGTTCTTGCAGTGTTCTGATCTGCCCATAACCAAATCCTCAGTGCATTTTAACTAAACAAGCAAGATCTTAATGTTAAGAATGAAACTTTCTCCTCATCTGAAACTCAAGCATCTAATGATTTAGTTTCAGGCTCTGAAGAGCTGTTTTTGCAGTTCATTCTCCTTAGACTACACAACTACATTTTCTTTCTGAATTTGGTAATGTGATGATTTCTACTACCACCTCTTACCCCTGTTTCTCCTTCCTCAGCTCTCTGCTCTGCAAGCCAAGGTGCATTATCTAAAGTTCCTCAGTGATCTACGATTATACGGAGGGCGTGTTTTCAAGGCAACATTAGTGGTAATATTTCTCTTGAAATAGTCTCTCTCTTCTCTTGATTTTTTATCCAAGTATCTTTTTTGCAAAAGCTGGACCATGTAATTTTTTTAGAAGTTTAGGTTCTATTCATAGAGTTTAAAAATAACTGTTAAATTGAACCAAATCACTTTTTTTTCCTTTTAATTTTGAAAATAACATTCTTGTTGCAATTTGAATTTTTACTGAGGATTTAGAGATAGGTTAGCACCCTTTTGGCAAATAGCACTATCCAATTAACTATAGAATACTAATATTTTTAGTCTGGAAAACTCTTGACGACAAAGGTTTTCTTTTAACAGAAGCAGATTCCATGCATCCATCTGTCTGTCCATCTTACTATCCATTTAAAAACTACAGTACAGTCAATATCCAGAAGCAGATTCCTTTACTTTTTGGTTTTTAATTATGAATCAAGTATGCTCTTCTATATTGTATCTTCTTAAAAAAAAACATAATAATCTTCAATGTAGAAATGCCATGCAAATGTAGCTTCATGAAAATGAAAGAAGGCAGTGTGATTTCTGTTTCTGTGCAGTACCCATCATGTTTTTTACTTTTGCTTTTTTTCTTCTTCTACTAAAGCAGGGAGAGAAGCGTTCAGAAGTGACATTATTAGTAGGGCCACGGTACGGAATCAGTCATGTGATAAACACCAAAACAAACCTGGTGGCTCTCCTGGCAGACTTCAGCCACGTCAACAGGATTGAGATGTTTACAGAAGATGAAAGCAGTGTTAGAGTTGAGCTGCATGTCTTAGATGTAAAGGTAAGTTTGTTGATAATTTATATTGATATGATATCTTTAAATAATGTTTTTGTCTTTATTTGAGTATTTGATGTTTATTTGTATTGTTCTGCATGTTTTCATGCCAATAATATTCTGAGGGTGTGTTTTTAGCTTCCTCGTGGTCAGAGTGCATGTAGAGTACAGCCTGGGCATTTGAGGAGCCCACGGTGTACCAGACTGGTGCTTTGCAGCACTTGTACTCTATTCTGATTTTTCTCTTGGCTGACCCCAGGCAACTTGCTTTGTTGTTGTCTTCCTTGATTTCTGTGGTGAGAAGAGGTGATAATGAAATTGCCCTTCTTTTTAAGCTCCTTGAGCCCCTAGAAGCTCCTTCTAGTGTAACAGACAATATTATTACCATTAGAGAATCGCCAGCTGCATCAGACCAGTGCCCCCTGTAATCCACTGTTTTATCTGCAAAGTTCACTGCAAGTAGCCGCATAGAAGTTACCAGTGAAATAAATTGTAAAAAAGCAAGTTTTTTTCCTTAGCCATTACAATTCCCATCAAGTGTTTTACCCTACATAATTTATTCGTAGATGCTCTTCATCTACCTGTAGTCATTTAATTTCTCCTGAATTCTGCTTAACACTGTGTCTGTGGCATCCAGTGGCAATGAGTGGAGTTTCGTATATTATATTGTCCTGGTTCTTCTTGGTGTGTTTTCTATTTGGTTTTGAAGTGAAAGGCTTCATAGACTGTCTAGAACATTAATTGGGATAATCAGAGATTGAAGGAAGAGTTCTCATTAGACTTGAAACTTAAATATTCAATGAAAATAAATAGAGCTTAACAGTGTTCTTTTTGCTTACCCAGCTACACACAAAAAACATACACAAGGAAAATTTTACTAGGCTTTTGCTTTGAATGCTTTATGTTTATTGACCCAGAACTGTTCCCCTGTATTTAAGTTAATGAGAAAAACATTGCTGTAAAGTAATCTAGATGCTCTTTGACAGCATCTTAAGAGAAATGTACAGGTTGGTGAACACAGCATCTCTTTCACCTTACTTAGCAATGGAAACATACGAGGATCTCAGGCTACTTCACCTGCATTACTGTGCTAAACTCGTAGCCCTCTTCTGGGAAGGCTGTTGCCCCTTTTTGCAGGCAGAGAAAGTAACACAGGAATTAAATCCTTCCCATCTGCTCGTATGTAAGCTGCAGCACTGTATGCCACAGTATTATATATTACCACGATACTGTGTTGTTTTATATTTTAATGCTATTACTGTCTTACTGTAAACCATGTATATCCCCATCTTCTTGTGCTTTGACATGTGCATTCTTAAACACAGAGAGACTGGCCTAATACTAAAATTACAAATCTAGGAGGCTTTGGGTGGAATTTGACAAAAAATTGCCTCTCTGTGGGGCACAAGTAGGGGTTATCACTGTGTCCTGTGTGAGATGCGGGCACATACGGGTAGTTATTTTCAACTGATGTTTTCATCCCTTGGCTTACCCTAAGGTAGCAGGTTCATATATCCAGATTCTGAATATGCCAATATCTATCAGGTATGTCAGTATTTTCTTAATGAATAAACAGTTTGGATTTTTATTTTATTTTTGGTTCTTTTTAATGCCTTCTCAAGTATGTATCACTTGGCAGAAGCAGGCAATAAAATTTTAGCTGTCACAGGACTGTTCAGCAGATTAACAGTAGTTCACAGCACTGTTTTCAGCAATCTGAGATTTCTGTGAAGATCATCCATTTCTGTCAATCACTGCAGAAAATTTGAGATCAACACAGCATTTCAAATGTTAATTTTTAGTAGTCACTCAAAAGAACAGAGATTAATTAGCCCATTGTAGGTTTAATAATTTATAGTTAACTTTTATAGCTATAATTGAATGCTTTGAAAGAAGCATGTGTTGAATAAAACCTCAAACTGTAGCACAAAATGCTTTAAAGAAAAAGAATGCAGAATTTTTTCCATGTTGCTGAAAACTGTTCATAGAACATTCAGGGCATGCGGGCTATTTTGGCCTAAGATGCTAAAGCACAGGCATTTAAACAATTGTCAGACCCATTGTGGGTTTGGTAGTAAGCTATGATCATCAGTTATGTTTTGGCCACAGCCTCCATCAGAATCAGTCGTCTTTTAACTAGCAAGGGGTTGAGTGAGTTGGAGAGCCATCCTTGTTGCATTTAATGTTCCTCCTGGAACAAACGATGCAAGTCCCTGCATCTGTCTTGAGACAGTGGGTTCTGCATGCTAAATTGTGATAAATTGTCACAAATGTCCACGTAGCTATGAGTCACTACAAACTGTGAGTGATAAGATGGGTTGTTGTTGTGGTTTAACCCCGATCGGCAACCAAGCACCACACAGCCGCTCGCTCACCCTCCCCCTGCCCTGGCGGGATGGGGGAGAGAACCAAAAAACCAAAACCTAAAACCCGTGAGTTGAGATAAAGGCAGTTTAATAGGACAGCAGAGAAAGAGATAATAATAATAATAGTAATAATAATAATAATAATAATAATAATAATAATAATAATAATAATAATAATAATAATAATAATAATAATAAAAGA
>VZTL01067150.1:0-22173 GCA_013400535.1 Scopus umbretta | reverse complement strand
CAGGAATAACCCAGACTGTCTTCCCCAGTATGTTTTTCATGTGTATTACAGGGACTTTGTCTCCTTCTACAGTACGTAAAAGTGTTGATTGGGCAGGGCCAGCTCGATTAGCGGATTCTCTAGTGTTGACTAACCAGGTGGCTTTGGCTAAATGTGTATCCCAGTGTTTGAATGTCCCACCACCCATTGCTCTCAGGGTAGTCTTTAACAGTCCATTGCATCGTTCAATTTTCCCAGAGGCTGGTGCATGATAGGGGATGTGATATACCCACTCAATGCCATGCTCTTTGGCCCAGGTGTCTATGAGGTTGTTTCAGAAATGAGTCCCATTATCTGACTCGATTCTTTCTGGGGTGCCATGCCGCCATAACACTTGCTTTTCAAGGCCCAGGATAGTGTTTCGGGCAGTGGCATGGGGCACAGGGTATGTTTCCAGCCAGCCGGTGTTTGTTTCCACCATGGTGAGCACATAGCACTTGCCTTGGCGGGTTTGTGGGTGTAATTGCTATCTATGTATCATGGTAAGGGCTTCATTTTCATTTCCTCCCTAGAAATTGTAGGGACTAGCCACCTTAAAATAAATTTGGGAAGAGCAGCTTCTGTTGTTAAAAGCTACAGAGACATGAACAAAAGTTTTAGACAAAGAAATTTATATATTGTGGCAAAAGAAGAGGGAATTAAAGAAAATATGTTTCACGTGGATGTCTCTGGTTTGACGCTCGCTAGCTTGGCAGCCATAGTTTTTGAAAGGTCTGAGGTCTCTCATTTTTCTGTTAGGTCTGACTTTCTTCCCTAAAGGCTTTGAGTTTTTCTTTGCTGATCTCCCTTCTGAGGATCTTTCTCTATTCTCTTTGCGTCTGTTTATCTGCTTATTTTTTCATCACTTGTCTTTTCAGTAATGCCAGGCCACAGACACTGAAATCTTTTAAGCTGTCATTGTAATATTCACTGTCACTGCTGTGTAATGATCGCTTTAACCTCAATACTGTATTTTCTGAACGTGAACGTTCCCTGACTCTGTTTGCTTCCCATGCTTCACTTCTTTACATGTACTTAGGGCACCTCATTTTCTGGGAAGCTGCAGATTTCCATACTACTGCAGGACTCCAGCACCTAATGTACCAGGTTCTTAGCCCTTGGCAGTTACAGAGTAAGAGTAAACAGTGCTTTGGTGAGAACAATATATCTATTATTATCTAAGAAGAAGATGGAGCAAGAGCCTTAAAATGGTTAGCTTAATTCAGAAAGAGAGCAAAATCAGCTGGTAAAATGTCCAGTTGGAATTCTGTCTTACTGCAGCTCCAGTCTTTTCTAACTGTTCGATACTGTTTTATATTGTTAGCGAGGAAAATAAGTTCCCGTATTCTTCAGTGTGGTGTTTGTGATGTAATTCCCTTTGCTTCCATGTAGTAGTATTGTCAGCGGGTAAACAAATTGAGGAGGAACAGCCTTAACCAAGACTTGGTTGTGTTCTTCTTAGCCTGTTACTCTACTGATGGAGTCATCAGATGCAATGAATCTTGCTTGCCTAACAGCTGGATACTATAGACTGCTGGTTGACTCAAGGCGCTCAATATTTAACATGGCCAACAAGAAAAATACAGGGAGCCGAGAAACAGGTATTCATTGCACAGTATATTAACGATGGTCCAATGTATAAAGCAGAAGTCAGCTTAAGCCAGTGCACCTCCAGATAAATACAAGGCTATGCCAAATGAGATCTAATTGCTGTATAACAGTTCAGCTTTATAATGTTCTAATATTCAGTCTATGATAGCATCTTAATGGTAAAATAAAGCAGGTGATGAATGTTTTTCATGCTGCAGTGAAACATGCATGCTCCCCATGAGTGTTATTATTTTATATGCATATATCTTTCATAAGAATACATATGATGGTGGAGAAATCAGCTGGGGATTTGGTTTTGTGTTACTACTCCTGGAATAGCATTTGTACCTAGCTGAGGTTTAGTTTTGTACTAATGTACAGAAGTACCAGTTAAACTTCAGGTCGTTGAATCAACAGGTATTTAACTTAGAGCAGAGGTGAGTTTGAAAGTGCTTCTCTGAAGTGTGTGACGGTCCAGCTGCCCTATTCAGAGTGTTTATTGCTCAGCATTAACAACTTATTGTTTAAAAATTACATGGCTTTGCTCTTTGATTTCACAATGTTGGTTTTATTTCACCATGTTATAGGAACTGAAAATAGAGGGAAGCATAATCTCCTTGCTTCTGAGTGGAATTGTATACCAAAAACTACCACTTTCCTGGCTGAAGGAGATCAAGAGACTCAAATGTCCTTTGCTGATCCAAAACAGAAGACTGTAGATGTTTCTGAAAGTCTGTTATGTCAGAAGGAACACCGACATCTGTACATAGAAAATACTTATAATTCAGGTGGATTCGATCAGCATCTGGCCAAGCAAAGTGACCCCACTGAAGCAGAAGAAAGCAGAAATTTTAATCAGCCTTCACTGTTGTCACTCTCAGGTTTGGAATCAAGCAAGAAAGCACAGGATTCCCCTAGGGGAGCAAAAGTTTCCTTTATATTTGGAGATCACAACTTGGATGGTATCAATCCCCAGACTCTTGGCTATGAAAGGCTTTTGGATGAAAGTCCAGAAGTACTAGAAAAACAAAGAGCCATTTATATTAGTAATGCAAATGACATCAAAGGCCTGGAGTTGTCACCAGATGCTGAAAGCATTCAATTTGCTACAAATTCTGTTTACGCAACTATAAATGACAGTAAAATATTTGGAGCTGCAGAAGGGATAGAAGAGCCTTTGCTGCATGATATTTGTTATGCAGAAAACACAGATGATGCTGAAGATGAAGATGAAGTAAGCTGTGAAGAAGACATTATGGTAGGAGAAATCAATAGGCCTGCTCTTCTCAGCCTTTCTGGTTCTAGTGATGACATTATTGATTTGACTTCACTTCCACCTCCAGAAGGTGATGATAATGAAGATGATTTCCTATTGCATACCTTAAACATGGCCATTGCTGCTCCTCCACCTGGCTTCAGGGACAGTTCAGATGAGGAAGACTCTCAGAATCAAGCAACTCAGCCTAGAGACAACAAGGAGCAAGCCAGTAATCTAGGCAATGATGACATTCCAGTGTCGCTTATCGATGCTGTCCCTACTAATACAGAGGGGAAATGTGAGAAGGGGCTAGATGATGCTGTAGTCTCTACTCTTCAAGCACTAGAAGCTTTGGCTGCTTCAGAGGAACAGCAAACGAATGACAATTCAGGTTCTTTCACCATAGTTACATTTATTCATTGAAAATCATTCCATCTCATCCATTTAGCTTTGGAAATACTCCATTTCATGAGGGTTGGGGTTTTTTTGGTTTTACTTTTTTTTTTGGCCATCATTTTGCATACATCATATTCCATATTATTTAATGGAACTACCATTATGTTACTAAACTACCTGTCCTGGGAACTGTGCAATAAAGTCAGAGTATTCTTACCAAGCATATTTTTGTCTCTAACACACACCCTTTGCTTGTCACTTATCCAGGTGCTTCAGCTGCTGTCATTTAATTGACTCTTATTTTTTGTGGCTTGCAGGTGTAGCTATCCTGCGAGCATATAGCCCTGAGTCATCTTCAGATTCTGGCAATGAAACAAATTCCTCTGAAATGACTGAAAGCTCTGAACTAGCCGCGGCACAGAAACAGTCAGAAAACACTGCACGTATGTTTCTGACCACAAGTGAAGGCTACCAACCCCTTGTGGAAGAGCAGACTGAATTTCCCATTGCTAAGAATCAGGCTGGAGGGCCAGGCATGAAGCCCTCACAGCCTTTGGCTGGTCGTCAGGCTACAGAGCTACAGTCAAAAGTTGTGCCTTCAAAGCAGATTCTTCATTCAGATAACATGGAAATGGAGCCAGAGACCATGGAAACAAAATCTGTCACTGATTATTTTAGCAAATTGCACATGGGATCCTTGGTATATTCTTGCACTAGTAAAAGGAAAAATAAGATGACAGACAGCAAAGTAAAAGCACCCTCTGATGGCAATGCTACTGTGAAAAAGCAACAGGGAACTAAAAAAGCAGAGACTGATGAAGATCTAAAAGCTAAATTTGGAACTCTTTCAGCAAGAGACAGTCAACGCCTAAGCACTTTTAACGTGGAGAGAACTGCCTTTCGCCAAAGATGGTATGCTACCGATGATGGGGCAGCAGATAAGCCAAGCCCAGAAACAGCGAACGGGAAGACTTTTCCAAGAGTTCCTGTCCCTGGTAAAACAGAAACTGACTGTAAGGATGAAGTGGATCCTGAGGTGGATCAGGATGATACCTCGGGGCTTAGCCAAGGTGAAAGCTTTCTGTCAGATATGACTCCTGTGTCTTCAGCCAAAGACCTAAACGACGCAGAAGATACCGATTTATCTGCAGATGACCATCCTTCAAAGCTTCCAGAAGCTGAGCAGAGTGTGGCTAGACTTTGTGAATATCACTTGGCTAAGCGCATGTCATCTCTGCAAAGTGAAGGCCATTTCTCACTGCAAAGCTCTCAGTGCTCTTCAGTGGATGCAGGATGCAGCACAGGCAGTAGCACGTGTGCTACCCCAGTTGAATCTCCTCTTTGTACCTCTGATGTTAAGCACATTATCTCTGACCCATCAATGAAGGGCATTGCCTATATTCCAGCAGATGAAAGAGCTGCCATTCTTCCAAACCACGGAACAACGTACAAGGACCTGCACCAGCAGCCTGAAGCTGTGTGTCACAGAATGTCGGTGCCTGTGGTGCATTCAGCAATTAATGCTGAACCACTGTTTGGCACCTTGAGAGAAGGATGTCATCGGATCCCCAAGATAAAAGAAACTACAGGTACAGCAGTAATAACGTGTTTCTTACGTTTGTTTTTAAAGCTACATGTTAAGGTTGAGGACTAGGTGTGATGTTTGCATTATCTTTACTTGAAAGTATGTTGTCAAGCTGTAGCAGATGGTGGGATTAGGCCTTCGGTGTATCTATTCAATTTACTTGTACATGTTGAGATGTTCTTATGAGCTGCTTACAAAGATTTGTTTTTTTAAAAACCTCTCATTATAGTTAAAAATATTTGGGGGGACATTAATGGAGAGGCCTCTCTTCCACTCTTTGGAAGCCTTTCCAAAATCCTTAGTCACTTGAGTTCGAGGATAATTCTTAGATTATGAGATGACTTCACAAGGTATATTAATGTAGGATAGAAAAAACTGTGAGTCATGTATTATGTATCTTATATGCTATTTTAGCAGATTGCCAAAAACATGCCAGTATGAATAAAAAGCTCTAAATGTAAGGATGAGAAGATGTCACTATCTTATTAAGCATGTATTTACTTCACCATCTGACATTGGGTGTTTTCTTGAAGAATAATTTACCTATAGAACCATTACTGCATCTTTAAGTTCCAATTTCAAGACATTTTACGAACTTACTGTTATTAAAAAAAAAAAAAGCAGTTTTTCAAAGATAGCATTGGAAGTGCTTTCAGTTGGGTTTTAAATGTTTGCCTCTTCCTGGGGTGCAACCCACATGTAGCAGTACTGTGTGAATGCATGAAAATCCCAAAGTGGAACAGACTAGGAGCAAGAATGAGAAATGTTATTTCTCTCCTAAAAAAAACCACATAACCAAGCCAAAACTACCATGAATACAGCTTTCCATATGCTCACAGGTATAGATAAAGAAGGTATTTTAATCTGAAAATAGTCATCTAATTATTTAATAGAAAATATCCAATCCATATATTGGGGGAGCTGTAGGAAGTTTTATAGATGATTTTCTATTCCTTTTTTTAAACAAGTCTGCGGTGGTGGCATAAACAATTAACTATTCATAAGTTGTAAGTTGCTGATAGATTGAAATACAAAAGACACGAGGAACTAGCAATGAATTTTTTGTGAAATATTTTGAGGAATGGATACCAGTGGGAAATACCGGGAATCCATTTGTCCTGACTGTTAAAGATGTTTAAAAGTTCAGTCTCTGAATATTGTCAGGGTGATGCTTAATTATTCTGTCTGCTCTTCTACTACCCCTAGTGTAGCTTTCACAGAGCCTGAAAAGGGAAGACAAGGAGGCATGCCTACAGCTTTTCCTAGACAGCCTCTAGCTGACTCCATCATGCTATCATCCATGCTATCAGAATCAAAGGTGCCAAGTCAAAATCAAGACTCTTGTGACATTCCCAAAGTAAATCAGGCTTGTGGGGCAACAGTTAGTTTACGGCCATATGACATGATAGGAGGAAGCCTCAGGATGCCGCACAACAGGAAAGTGCTGAGACGCAGCAGCAGCATCATTGGAGGATCAGCAGGCATTGAGATGCTGTTGGAAAAGAAGGCAGCTGCAGCCAGCTTGAAATGCCTGGACATCACCCGAAGGGATGAATCCAAATCTGAGAGAAGGGTGGAACTCCCCCTGGGCAAAAAGCTGTCAAAAAGTTATTCCCAGAGTTGTGTGTACGTCAGCACTGATAGGAAGGACAGTAAGAGGTGTTTGGGCACAGGCGCCAGTCAGAAGGACTCCAAGCAGTGTCGAACATTGCCCTTATGGAAGCTGGACACCAGCACCTGGAGGTGTCGTGGCCCCTTTAGCTATTGTTTCCTGAGCAGAGGAAATGATGACAACGACGATGAAGATGATGGAGACAGCCATCAGCTCTCATGTCTCTTCGAACCACAGCTCCCGTGTGAGCTCGCAGAACCAGTCGGTCGGTCGTTTTCCAGTGAAAATGAGCAGAAAGCCTTGGAGTCCCCGAAAGCTGCTGAGCCCCTGCAAGACAAGGCAGTCAATGCACATGAGAAGAGCAGTGCTGACATCCAAGGTGGCCAAATTGATGTGAATCTCAACGATGTGGCCTTCGATGCGCGAATCACGCGAATCAACGTGATGAAAGAGAAGACTTATGCCATGCCTGATGGATTTATTGCAGCACAAAAGGATGCCAATGAGCTACTCTCACTGGTCCGAGCAAGTATGGGCAAGAGAGAAGATTTACATCCAGAAACATATGACCTTAAACTTTCTAAGTACAAACAACTGTTATCTATGGAATCGAGACAGTTGGGAAGTGCCTGCAGGAAAATGGCCATGGCTGATAAAAGCCCTGAGGAAATGCTTTTAGCTATGACTTCCAGCTTTCAAGTACTCTGTTGCTTAACAGAAGCCTGCATGCGTTTAGTTAAAGTCATGAACTCTGAAACACAGCAGCAGGAAATTATAGCTAAGATAGACGAGGTTGTAATAAACTACATTTGTCTTCTGAAGGCTGCAGAAGCAGTGTCAGGCAAGACCTCCAGTGATCCTAGCATTAAACTCTTGGCTCGACATTCGACTACCATGGCCGCTATTGTAAGCACACTAACACGTTCTCTTAAAATGCTTTTAAACAAATAAAATACAAAAGTCACTTCATAATCTACCTTTGCAAAGCCATACATAAAAAACTTTTATTTACTGTATGTGTATGAACTAATGTAACAAACTCAGCTTTCTCTGTATATTTTGTTATTTTATATAAAATAGGTATGAGATTAAAAAAAAAAAAGTTAAAATACTGAACACTGACAAAAGTAATGACCAGATCTGTCCTTCCGTTTATACAAAAAGAAAAGCCAAAAAGACCTTCTCCCCAAGACCAGAAAAATGAACAGAAAAAAAATCCCATATAGGAACAAATTGATGTTTGGCTATTTTTTCATATAGTCAAATCTATGGTTGTATGAAGTGAACTTTTAAAGCCTGTTATGTCAATGAAGTTGTTTTCTGTTTCATCCAGGTTTTCACTTGGAGAATGCTCCATGTTTAGAAACGAGAAATTAAATCATAATGTATATAACACAATATTTAATGTTTTAAAATTATAATTTTTAAGCATTGAAAATAGCAAAAAGACATTTAAAATCCAAGAGACTATTATAACTTACTAGAGAATATATATATAAAATAAATGACTCTTTTGTTCATATGGCCTGAATTACCTGATTCTTCTTTTCTAGGAAGTTCTATATTTAAAAAAAAAAAAAAAATATTGAAAATACCAACTTCAGAGGGTATCTGATGTACTGAACATTGCAGTGTTACAGTTCAGATAGTGAAGGTAGCTGGGGAAGATGGCGGCCACAGAAACCAGAGTGTCGTCGTTCTCTCGGAAATGAGAGGTTGATGCCATACTGGTCACACCAGAATGTATAGGGCAGGTCTACACCATCCTTTCCCTGGTAAATGAGAGGGAGGACCATCAGGAAATTCCTATGCTGTTTACTGTTTCATCATATATCTCTGGTGCATCTGAACAACATGAACTGCATCTATTTTGTTAAATATTTTATACTTCATATTTTATGATTCTGAATGTTTAACTGTAAATAAGTTAGAAATAAAATGAAGTTTTCAGAATACAATAAATATCTCTCAAATATTTCCAGCCAGAGACAGTTCTTCTCTGAGTGATGACAAAGGCAATTTGTGAGTAATCTCTCCCATCTGAACTTTTCTGGAAAACATTTTGCAGTTTTGCGTTTGAGAGGCAGCCACAGCAAAAGCTCTCAGTTTCACCTGGCAAATAGGCTTTCACAAGAGCATCTGTTAAACTTTTCAGTCACCGAGGAGCAGCAGCCCTCGTGGAAAGTGCAGAATACCGTTCTCCAAACTGCTGTAGGTAATTTTCATCTCTTTCTCATAATGTCACATGCAAAGAGTGCAACTGCTCTGTTGTGAATACTTACCCATTCAGCTGAAGCACGTGTGAAGCTTTCTCTGCTGAACTAGAATGACTAAACCAAGAAAACTAAGTTTTTGCCAAGGAAATCTTTCCTTGCACAGAGTGGTGCACTTCACTAGGAAGCCAAGACGTGCTTTTTCCTCCGACTCCAGAGAAACATCTCCAGAAACACAGTATGAGAAGCTTGCTCTGTTCTTCATAGAAGAAAAATCTGGGTTCCTAGACCAATCCACTTAGCACGTGGACCCGCTCTCGAGGGCAGCTCAGAGGCAGGCTGCAGGCAGAGTTGCGTTGGTGGTGGGTGACAACAGCCTGGTCCCGTGTGGTGCTCACACTCGGTGCTCTCATTTTGGTAGTCCTGGGAGTGGGGCTGTGTGCACTGCTCTTTTGCTGCAAGTAGCAGTGAAATTCTTACTGTGGTTTTTGAGTACTTCATACTGGTGAAAAAAATATGCTCAATTGTTGTACTGGTACATATTCCTTCACTGTTTTCGGAGTTTATGTAAAAATGTCATCAGTGATTCGGAAAGTTTCAAAAATAGTTTTAGGATTATCACAACTAAGCATCAGCACAGATCATAGGGATGTGGCACTCTTGGGGTTGCTAGTCCAGTCCTTTTCATTCCACTCCATGTCATAAATTGATCTATTTTTATTTTGAAATTAAGCAGATAAAAATCCCTACTGTTTAAGAACTTCTCTGATTGTAAACCTGCTCATTTTGCTTTCTAAGGTTAACTACTGTCTTGTTTTTTTTTTTTTGTGGCAGTAATTTTTAGGTTTAACTAGTAGGTTTTTTTTTCCTCTCCTTTTTAATGCATTTTCATCAACTGATAGAATAATTTGGGTTGCAAGGGACCTCTGGAGTTCATCTAGTCCAACCCCAGGTCTAATCAGATCAGGTTGCTCAGGGCCATTTCAGATTGGACACCCTCCAAGGATGGAGATCCCACAACCTCTCTGGGCACCTGTTCCAATATTTGACAATCCTTAAGTTAAAAAAATAAAAATTCTGTATATCTAATCAGAATTTTCCATGTTCCAACAATAACCATTGCCTTTCATCGTATCATTGTGCACCCGTTAGAAGAGTCGAGCTCTGTCTTCTCTGGTGTCCTTCCATCAGGTAGCTGTAGGCTGCAATAAAGTCTTCCCTGAGCCTTCTCTCCTCCAGGCCGAATAAACCCAGTTTCTTCAGCCTTTCCTCACATATCGCATGCTCCAGCCCCTGACCAGCATGGTGACCCTCCACTGGACTCAATGGTGTGACTTCAGAAACTGCCACCGTGTTCTTCCCGTCTCAGTTTTGATAAATAGGATCATTCAGCAAAGTTCTCCGAGTTGCCTCCTAGAAAGCAGCTTCTCCTTCCCCCAGGATTTCCGATATCCCTGTCCGATACCATGTGAATGTCTTTTTCCTAATCTTTCCACACCAAATTATATGCAGGCTTTTAAATGCTGCCTTAGGAGGACTTTGTACAATGGCATAGCTGCTGGAAATAATTTGTCTGCATTCTCCTAGAATCACATGTATTCACAGGCGTATTAGGTTGGTGGCTCACAATCATCCTTTGTCAGTAAGTATTATCATCTTCCTTCTGCTTGGCCTGGGCAGCTGAGATCCCTGGATGATAATAGAGGTAACGGTTAGTAATTCTAAAGCGTATGACCTTGCACATCAGTTGCTACTGAATTGTAACCTATTTCTGTTAATCTTAAGCATTAAGGTATCCTTGTCTTCCTGTGTGGTATCCTAATTGATTCCAGCGTTAACTGTATGTCTCAACTTCATGTCATCAAGAAATGTCACCAGTATGTACCTACTACTTGCACTAAGTCAGTCAAGAAATACTAAATAAGATACTTCCATCAGAACTATACTATACTTTTATAAATTTTTATATATGCACTGTATACTTAGTGACTTTTTAACTTGACAAAATGACAGGCATCATCACGTTTAAGTCCCTGAGTTCAGCCTATTTTCTAAAATAGCATTTTGCAAAGTTTTGCCATTTTGCAATTAAGAAACAAAGCTGCGTACCTACATTTCTTTTCCGTCTATTTAATTGAAATTCCATCGGTTCATGGCTGGAAGATCCACGATGCTCTGTGATGTCCTCACTCCTCACCAGAGATGTAATACTCTCCCTTACACTAGCACATTATTTGAAGCTGAGAAGTGGGCTCCGGAGCAACTTTGCCGCTTACGCAATTTATATGCAAGAGAAGACCCGATGACTGCACTGAAATCCAGTTAAAGTTAGCAGTATTTTATCAGGAATTACTTTGGCTCGATAGGGTATAACTGTAGCGTTGTGGCAGCATGTGTTAAAAGCCAGAGCTGCATTGCACTAAGCACTAAACTGGTACAAAGTGAAAACTTGGTTCGTGTCACAAGTAGCTCATTGCTGAGCATGCGGCCCTAACGTTAACCAGTCTTTATCATTTGCCACTCCACGTTCAGCTGTTCTGCACAAGAAGAAAGTGATCACAAGCTTCCGCTGCACTACCTGTGGAACAGCCCTACCGTGTTTGCAGACCTAGATTTGGCCAAAGCAACAGAGAGCATGAGGCACTCACCGTTAAAAAATGAAATAAAATACAGGGGTAATTACATGTTCCTGCAGGTGTTCTCAAGGTGAGGCGTGACATTTTCTGTGAGTGCCGATGGAATCTGGGAGACGCTGATGGGTGAAAATTCATGAGACTCAATAACAGCACTCCCTTTGGAGACTTTGAAGCAATGGGTTCTGGGGAGAGCAAATTTAGACACAAGATCTGGGAGCACATTTTATTTCATAAGGGGGAAAAAAAAAGGGCAAACTAACCTAGCAGCCTATTTTACTATAGTAAATGTAAGCCTTTCAATATTGATTTTGAAGTGCACTTCTATTCTGAAAAGAGACTGTGCTATTCATGGCACATTTTTATGCAATAGGCCACATTTAGTTGCATTTTAGAGTTTATTTTGTCATTCTGAAAAAAAAAAAAAAAAGTATTTCTTTTCAGCCTGCAGAGTTAAGGAAGAGTAAAAAGGAATGTGTTATGTCTCCTGCTCCACTAATAAAATCTTCTAAATACTTTTTTTTAAGTGGTTGTCCTGTCGCATGTGGACCTTATTGCTCAGGTATGGGGGATGTTTGCTCTATATGGTACCTGCACTTGCAACCGGTTTCTCTTATTCTCAGCATGTTACATTTGACAGGTGTTACCTAGAGCTATTTCAAGTTTTTCGCAGTGGCCAACCAAGTTGTTTCCTGTTCAATTAATCTTCATCAGTGTCTTCTTTCAGGATTACCTTTTTGCCTTGTCCGATTTGTGAGATTTTAATTATATCTTGTCACCTGTATAAGAGATGCCTTTACTGCCTCAGAATAAGGCATGCTCCTGCGTGATCCCTTTGCCATACTTTTAGAAGTGGAATGGGAGGGCATCAGAAACTTAGTAGCCTGAGAATCCACAAAAGCCTCTTCTCATCTGTGAGGCCAAAAGCACATTTCGCTAATATTGGCCGAGTTGGAATACTTGCCACCATTCTTGGCACCAGTGGAGGGCTTTCATTCTGACATAACCAGAAATGGTTATCCTAAGACTTGTGCACAAGGAGGCACTTCCCCCTAACCTTTCCATCATGTTAAGATGAAGGCAGGACCTCTCCATCTAAGTGACCCTTGATTACGGCACAGACCAATTCCCTAAGACATCATTGCTGTTCCTTGAGGTATGAATGCCATCACTTGTGGTAGCAGCATCAAGGTATTTTCCACTGGGGAATGACCCTTAAATTCCCTCCAGCTGTCCAAGGAGGAACATTAGACATGCTCTCTTTGGGTTTGACAGTCTGTTTCAGCAACAGGATCATACGGGGACTGGCCAAAGGACGGGAAGCTCCAGTATCATGGAGTTCCACTTCATCTGAACTGCATAGAAGGTTTTCCATCATACCTAAAGGTGTTCACTCAAGTGAGGACTTCACCACTCAACTATCCTTTTTTAAACTTTTTAACATGGAGAGGGTGTGCAGAGGTTTTCTTTCTCTCTTCCAGAATTTGATTAGCCCTTGGCAGAGGGGCAGAGAGAATTGGACTCATTAATTGGTAGTTCATCTACCAGGCCCTCCCCAACTTTCTCAAAAACTCTGTCACAGCTCTACCAGTGGATCAGGAGTGGTGTCTCTTTGATACAGATCAATTTGTGTCCCACAACACTAATCTCTCATGTTTCTTCAATGCTGTCATGAGAGTAGTTCAGTGATCAGGCTGCCTCTTGGACAATTCCCTGGTAGTGTGGTTAAAGCGTATCTTCCAGGACCTTTGTTACCAGTTTCAGTCAAGGTAAGACAGGACGAAGGATGCCCACTGCAGTGGTGGGGCAGAATTCTAATATCAAGGCCTCATCCCTTTCTCGAATAGACTTCTGCTGCTACTCCTGTACCTCTTACTGCAGAATGCGGGCTGTTTGGTTCATCTCAGTCTTGAAATGCTTTTCTCCGTGCTGCAGATGCAGGAAGGCTCGCTCTTTCAGCGCTCCTATTTCTCTCTAGTCAGAGACAGCCTTATAAGCAATGGAAAGGAATTCACACTAATAACTAGGTTAGGTTTTTGGGTTGATGAGTTCATTGGTCTTCCTTCCCTTCCCATCAGTTCAGGCTGTTCCGAGTTACCTGCTGAAACTGAAGCAGTCTGGTCCTTTGTTGCAAGTTCCTTACCCTTACTGAAGTCAATTTAACATCTGTTTCAGTCTTGAGCTCTAAGATTATCGAGATGTTTCCCTCTGCCAGGCCAGTGAGTTATGGCAATTTGAATTTGGTGTTCCACATTCTCATGGATTCTCCTTCTCCGTAAAGGTGGCTTTCTTTGTTGTCATCT
Organism: Scopus umbretta; assembly: GCA_013400535.1. NCBI lineage: Eukaryota > Metazoa > Chordata > Aves > Pelecaniformes > Scopidae > Scopus > Scopus umbretta. Next base: position 8,565 of record VZTL01067150.1, on the reverse strand, counting down.
TCTCTGTTAGAAAAATGAAAGAAATTCATACCCCTGTGGTTGTTCATTCTTTGACCTTATTCTTTAAAGACAGACCATCTCTTAAGATGCAGCCATCACTTTTGCTGAAGGTAGTATCCTAGCGTCACTTTATTTATGTTTTCCTTCATGTTCCTTTATGCTTCTAAGAAACAGGCCTTATTTTGTATCTTTAATAGGAAAAGAGCTCTCTCTGTAGTCCAGACTTTCTCAGAACATACAGACTGTGTGTATCTCTGACAGATCCAGTGTTTATCTAAATGGATGGCTGGGTGTTTTAGTATTTGCTATAAAACTTAGGAATTGATACTTCCAACTGAGTATACAGCTTCTGTGAGACTGTCAAGTTACTGAACTGCTATATATCTACTATTCTTTCCCCAGGCACTGTGCCATCTCTGATGAGCTTCCTCAAGAGCTGCCACAGCACTTAGTAGAGTCAGTCTAGAAGTGCTCTTTACATGAGGGACATCAAGAACCTCTGCTACATAATTTATGGCAGGTAATTTTATAAAGTCACACAGTGTGAAGAAACACGTGGATATTAATTTGAGAGTGAAAAAAAAGAAAGAAGACATCCTGAGCTCTATTAGCAGGGTTTCCTTCAATGTTTTAGATGGTGTCTCTGGCTGAGAAAGAATTAAACCCATTTATTGCATGCTATGTTTTTTATGCCATTGTGCCGAAGGTGATGACAACAGTGTGAATACATCCTCCATGGTTAGTGCAAAAGGAAAATCTCTGCAATCTGGAGTGATAAGGTGTAGGTGTACCCTCAGAACAGATTTATTTATAGACCCTGCATCCTAAAGAAGACGAATTACTGGTAAGTTATGTTTCTTTCTTGAAGGCCAATCTCTATTCTCCATTCTACCTGTGAATCACTATTAAAAGATAATAGGACAGCGGTCTGTATCAACAGAGATGGAATTAGGCTTATAATAATAAACAGTATTATTGTTGTTTTCTACTATAAGCAAAGGGTTAAAAGATAATCACCTCTAGTACAGAATTTGCAGAGAACTGGTAACAACAAATGTAAAAAAAAAAAATTTATATCATGATTTGATACAGGAGACACTGAGATGTTACACAGTGTTTTTTTACAGTGTTTTTCAAGTTGCTGTTCAGAGAGAAAAGTTGTTCTAAATTGTTTTTGGCAGTGCATTGCAAGATTCCTCCATATTGCTTATGCCTTTAAAATGACAGCATGGGGTGACAGTAAATGTCATCAATAGCTTTATCCTTGAAAGCGTTCTTTTTCGTGTGCTAAACTCTAAGTTTGTATGTAGGATAGGTTTGAAAGTGGTTTATTTAGGTGTTGATGGTGACAACCTGAAGGCTTCAGCCAATCCTCCAGGCTTTGGTTTCAGTGGAAGTGCTGAGTTCCTTAATATAAATTAGGAAGTCTTCCAGTGTCCCTGGAAGGATGTGATCTTAGCACTACCTCATGGGAATCCCATTTTCCAGATGGCCAGGACTGTTTTTGCCAAAAGAGATGCCAAAGGATCCCATTTTACTTTGATTCTTCTATTGCCCGTGAAATGGCCACAGATGCAGCTGAGGATCTATTCCGTCCCTGAGACGGCAACGCAGAGGTCATGGACGCCTGAAAAATTTCCTGGTCTGTAGTTTCGCTGAGACTGATCATCCTGTCATCCTCTCTGCAATTTCCGATACCTCTTGAATCTTCATGGACATCCCAAAGAACTGACAACCTTCAGAAAGAACAACCCCAACATCAGACTTTTCCTAGTACATAAATCCATGCTTACTTCTCCAGCTTATCTTCAACTGCTTTCTGCAGTAAGAGCAGAAAACTGCTTGTGCTCCCCCTCTTAGTTCTAGTCCAAAGTCAGCATGTTTTGGCGGAAAGCTTTAAAGCTTTCCAGTCCCACTGAATATTTATTTTAGGGCTTCTGCTACAGGTCAGTTCTACAAGCAAATAAATTACAGGCACAAATGTAGTACAGCTAATGTTACCGTTGACTTTCTCCGTAATAGTGCTGAACCATCACTGCCTGAAGCAGCCAGATGTGCCTCGTAACTTAGTCCAGTTTCAACAAATGTAATGGCTCTGAAGCATAGTTACCTATGCGGGACACTATTTGGATTAGACACTTAAATACAAGCTATTTATCATACTAAATTTTGGCTTTTAATAACTGTGATTGCAATTTTTTTTCATATGTTGCAGATAACTATATTTAATTCGTCTTGCTTTACACTTTTTTTTCCCACCAAACCTTGTTATTTCCTATTTTATTCCTCCCTCCTTTCATTGTTAACTTTTTTACACTTGAAAACCATGTCTTAAAAAGTGATGCATTGTGTATGTTTCTCATCAAGGACGCTTCACAGGGTTTTGCTTTTTGAAAGGAGTTCCTGCCTTCTAAAAAGGAAAATGTTTACGGCAGCATCTTCTCTTTAAATCACTGAAACAGAATATTGAAAAGAAAATCTCTAAATGTATGGAAGAACTACAAGAGCAAGGCAGCAATGCATTCCCTGAGGAGTCAGGAAGGATAAGTATTCACCAGAACAAACAAGGACATGCCTTTCAACTGCTTCATTTGTTCACTGATTAGACTTCAGCTAAAATATGGTATCTGGAAAAAAAAAGACAAACAACCTTTGCCTTGGAGATGCTTCTGTGGAGATTCCTGCCAGCACGCCTTCCAGAAGGAGAAAGTTGCATCTGGTGGAAAGGTTCAGGGACCTCCATCGAAACTCAGAGAATGTTGTGAGGAGCCTTGGACAAGCGAAGTGTCTCTGTGGGGGCAGCGTGCTCAGCCCACATGGCTCTGCTTGTGGCACGAAGGTAAGATTGCAAATTAAATCCTCTTTCACATTTTATAAAGTCATTTCCAATGCTGTTATTCTTCCTTCTGAGTGAATTTCTCCAGCCAGTCTTACTGATTTAAAAAAAAAAGAATAGTTTTGATTGTTTTTTCTGTCCTTTCTTGCTGTATGGAAGACCCACATAAATGAGTAAATGAACTACTGGATGATAAAAAGAAAATTGATCCTACACAAAGGCTCATCTTGCATGTAAAACAATACATCGGTATAGTCAGTATAGGTTTGAGGATTCCTGTAATAATTGTGGTATTATGAGTAAAAATTGTTAAAAGAAACATAACTTTGTGTAACTGAGTTACACCGACAACTTACTTAAACAACATCTGAAGATACTGCGGTCTATTATTTTTTTATTTGCTAATTTTGTAAGCTTTATTTTTCCTTCCCTGCTTATTCTGAAATTCGGGAAAATGCACTTTTCTTTGCAAAGCTTGTGGAAAAGGAATCTCATTTAAAATTACATTATTCTTCCTGAATGTCTTTATTTGTACTTCGCAAGTTAAACGTGAATACATTGGGAGTCTTTTTGCTTGCAGAATAATTGGCACCGTTTATATCTCTTATGTCCATAGGACCTTTGGATTGAAGGGTGCTGCCTTCTCTCCAAGTCTAGTTGTGTTTTCTCAGTGCAGGCAGCCAGCATCAAGACCCATCTTAAAAGCACCTGGTGTTTTGATGGTCTATCTTTGTAGAAGGCTGTTCCAGAACATCGCTGATGTAAGGTTTGGGGACCTGCTTTTAATTTCTAACCAAAGCCTAGGATAAAAGGCTAGTTATAATACTACATTTTTATTTAAATAGTTCTCTTCTGTCACTGATGCTTGCACATCAAATTCCGGATGAGATCTGACCCATCTTTATATAGTGGTATTATTACTTTATCTATGGAAAATTCCTTGTCTGGCACATCACAGGATTCCATTTGCCTTTCATGCCTGAAGCGTACTGGTGGCTTAGAGTAATTCTGTGAATTACTAGTATGCTCACTTCTTTCTCCTCAGTCAATTAAAACTGACGAACTCCTAAGTTACGGTGGACCTTTTTTCTATCCCCAGGGTAGAATTCATCTTGCTTGACTTTAGTTGTCTAAGTGCTGGATATCAGGTATAAATCACCTAAACACTCTCTACAGTCAATGCAGGAAGAGAAAGAAGCATCTCCAGAGGCGCATTCAAAGATGGCTGGGATAAATCACCTCCTGGATGTGCTATTTTCTCTCTTTCTGTTGACCATATAAAGAACCTAGACAACCAGCTCAGTCTCAGTGCTAAGTATAGGGAGATGAATATCCCCCCGCCGTTTGTCACTACTGATGTGAATTAAAATTCATATCATTACTATTTGTCAAGGTCATCTGCTCTTCACTTTTGCTAGTGACATCTGATTATCACCGAACTGATGATGCCTCCCACCTTTGAGTCAACACAGTGCCTTGAAAGGCATGAGGCACATTGTTTCTCCAAAAGAAATTCATTCAAATCAAGTGATGTACGGCTATTTCCAGTATCTGTTTGAGGATGTTATTATCCAGTTAGAAGGCATATCCCAGCTTTGTAGACTTTTTCCTTGTCTAATTGTTTGCCTTCTTTGTACTCACATTTCATAATGTTTTGTGTACACATTTTTAAAATGCTGTGAGAATTTATAGGAAAGTTTTGTCAAAGTTACTGTGGCTGGATAAATATGTGTGGTCACTTTTCATGTTTCTGATGCTGAGTAATTCTGAACTTGGTTTCTTTTGTTTGATCTTTCTGCCAATTTAAGACTGAACAGAATATGAATTCCATCAAAGGTGTATAACAGCAAAGCTACAGCTCAATTTACCAGCAAACAGTAAGAAAGAGTTCCAGAACTCCTGGTCACATGAAAGGTTTACTTTGAGTTGCTAGTGCTGAATATTGCTTGCGTAAATGCATTCAAGGCTCTTGAATCTCATAAATTTCTTTTACTAGATAATTAGTGGAATGTGTTTAGTGAAACAGGAAAATTTAGGATTCATGTAAACAACCAGAGATGTTTCTATTAGAGATGTTCAAATGTGAGCTAGTCATGCTGGGCTCCCTTCAAATTGGAGAGTAGACACTACTAGATGCTACTCAAGTCACTTGAAAGTAGACATCAAAAACAGGTAAGTGGATTCACATCTTGGAAATGCCCATTCCTCTCTGATGAATTACTAGGGGAGCCAGAGATAACCAGCTCAAACGTTCATGCTTGCCTTGGAGATGTTTAAAGGTGTATGTTCCTAATGGCAGCAAATGAAAGAACTCAGCTGGGAAATTATAAGGGTATTGAAATTTATTGATTCAGAAGGTCTATGCAGCTTTCTATATCTTTCTTTTTTTTTAACATTTGTCATTATTTCATGGTGGTTTCTACTTTTATGCCATGGTATCCCATTAGCCCTTCTGAAAAGCATAATCAAGGCAGTAGAGGACAGCTCGGAAGAATAACTTTTATAATACTCCACAACTTGGTGTTGATTTTATTTTGTCACCATCATGCCTGTACTTACTCGAGTTGGGGTGTACCAGCCTTCTCAGCCTCTCTGAGTGAGCCCCAGCACTGTCTGCCAGAGCTCCCTGTACACATGCAGCACACTGCCTCCCTGAGCACTGCGTGCCGTCAGCACCGGAGACAAAGCAATGAGCTTTGGTAGCCTGAAATTAGCACCACACTTAAACAGGAGTGATTAACAGCGCTTCATAAGTGTTCCCGGTTTAAAAACAGAACTTTCTGAATCCTCATTAGTATTTGTATAGAAATTACATATACTGTATTTTGCAAAATTTAGAGTGGGCAGGATTCCTAACTACATCTTTTCTTGTATTTCTAAATCCCGGATCAAGTAAAGTGGAGATCAGTCGTAGTAACACCAGTAATAAATAGTAGGAAAAAAGGCAGATGGAGAATGTGAAACATTATTTCAAGAATAATGTCATAGTTTTGAATGAGAAGTCAAAAGACTATTTCCCTTCTCTTAGGCAAATGCCATGTTTTTTCTTAGAACATATGTTGATAATTTGGCAGAGGTTCACAAAAGTTTCACGTAGTTCTTACATTCTGATTCAAAAGCCCAGGTTTTGTACAAATGAATCTCGCAGTCTCAGATGGGCCATTTCATGGGATTGTAACAGCTGTTCGTTTACATTTATTGTTCAGGATGCACATCAATTTCCATGAAACTACCCACGTTGCATATTCACAGTTTTCGTTAAATCTCTTTCTCAGTTCAAAATGGCCAAGTGTGGTATCTACCTGAAGGTTAAACTTTTAAAAAAGCTGTGAGTTTGTTGACAAAGAGCAAAGTACATTTTGATGGTTTTAAAATACGCTGCCAGCACTTCAGAAAAGAACTACATCAAAAGTAATCCAGACACGTTCACTCTTTACTTTGAATGTGCATCATCAGTGATGTCAGTGGGACTCTAGTTGTTAATTAACTTATGTCCCTTCTTTTGGCACTGCAGAACAAAAGCACAAAATGTTGTAGGAGCAACCTGAAGGGCAAACATTAGTTTGTTTGTTTCTTTATTAATAATTTATCTGGAAATGTTAAAGATATTTTAAAGTTATCGAATTCTCCCAACCTGTGGCACCGTTTCTAGGACCAGACCCCATCAATCTTGCTCCATCCAGATCATTATGATACAAGAGTTACTGTAAGGCTTGCTCCTGCAAACACTTCTTGACCCAGCACGACTTCAGTTTTGGCTGGCAGCTGAGTGACAGTGTCCTTTTGAATTACACTTTGCAAACAGAAAAGAGAGAGCCTGCAAACCTAACATGAAATTAATTTTACATCTTTAAAGTTGTTTTATGAGCTCGCTCTCTCCTGCAGACAATCAGAACATAACGGTGGTTTTTATATGAAGATCAGAAAGTAAAACAGACCTTAAAAAACCCAACCCTAACCCACCTTATTATTCTTTTCAAATTTAGAAGAAACACGTATGCAATAAATAGTGAAAAACAGATATTATTTCAACGTCCTTCATTTATTAAGGCCAGTTCCTTTCTGTGTGGATAATTGTTCCTTTAATTTAAAACAATGGCCACCATCTGCCTGTTTAAATTTCCCCACTTGCTCATTTCACTTAGTGAAGAAGAGTCAGAACTGAGACTTGGTTTACATCAGGAAAAAACAGAGGCTTTTTGAACTTGTATTCTTCAACGGGAAAACTATAGAGAATGCTGTGAGCCATCCCAGAAACAGCAACATGTCAAATTTCTTTGACAGAGAAAAGAGTGAAATCCCATCTGTACAGCCATATCTGTTTACTACCTTCTTCATGTGTCTTTTCTTTCTATATGTCCTGCTTCATACACAATGCCTACGCATTGAACAAGAGTTCTGCAGAAATCATGCATATGCGAAAGGGTAATATAAACTTTGCAGAGGCAGGCAGGTTTAATTTTGAAATGTCCTAACTTTTGAGTGCTTGACTTAGGACCTTCCCTGATTTTTTTAATTAATTTTAAGTGATTTTCTAGAGTTAAAAAACGCCAAAAAAATCCTTTTACATGCTGTATTGATATTCACACAGGTTTTGTACCTGCTCCTTCTGGACAGCTGTTCTAGAGCCTCGCTCCTTCCACAGCTGGAAACTTCATTTTTGTTTCCAGATTGAAATAATACTCATCTTTTTTTGCAACTACGGCCTTTTAAGCAGTTCTCTTCAACCTCTGATAGCATCTTTCTGCTTCACATAGAGTCAGGTTCCCTCTGGTTTTCTTTAGTAAATTCAACAAGCTTTTCTAAAATTTTGATATAGGAGATTCTTCAGAATCTACTTAATAAGGCCGTTGATAGTCATCTATCTCTACTGACAGTGCCTCATATGTGCATAATATGATCTCATTTACATTTTTCAGTATCAGCATATCAGTAGCTCCTAATCATTCTGGCATTGATTAGTGCCAGCAGTTAAAGTTGTTACCATAATCTGTTGACACTGCACATTTATCCCACTTCTATTACTTCTAGGCCCTAAGGACATCTGCTTTTTCCAAAATTCTACCCTGATCTTCCCCTCTAAAAAAATCCAAACCAAACAAAACAGGAGAAAAAAAACTCAACAAAATAACACTGCTATAAAAAACTTGTGGAATCCATATTAAGTACCTCGGAAGTAACTTCATTCAGTGTAAAGAACTGAAGAGTGAAAATTTCACTCAATGCAAACTTTTGAAGAGTTACAATTGAGATCCATATTTCTCAGCATGGCTGTATCACTGAATGGACAATATTGTTTAGTTTAGCTGACCAAGATATTTTTGCACTTTTCTAAAGTTCTTTTGGAAAAACTGGAGACTTGCAGTACAATAAAAAACAGAAAAGAGGGAAAAGTAACAATCAATATAATTTTCTACTGTGAAAATGGAGCACAGAATTTCTGTGTTAAAAGCAATGCTCATAAAAAGCAATGCTCATTAAAAGCAATGGATGTTACAGGAGGTTCTCTCCTAGTCACGTGAGGTCATCACTTGAAATACATATGCTACAGGCGGGCAGGTATTATGCCTCCTTCTCAGCCCCACAAAGGAGAGCAATACGGGAGCTCAGCCACAGGGCCTTACTCCTGCAATATCTGAGGTAGGGAGTTACAGCATCACTCAGGTTGGAAGGTCAAGTCGCTCTGGGACCAGCTGTTTTTTTTATTATCTCCAAGGACGAAGATTTCA
>VZTL01067145.1:0-16562 GCA_013400535.1 Scopus umbretta | reverse complement strand
TCTGAACACTTCTGGTCATACTTCTCAGATTCGGTTCAAATGTTTTGAATATACATACATGCTTTGAATATACACGTGCTGAATGGAAAGACAACTACTTGCTAGCTCTGTGTCTGGCTATCATGTGAATTGCATTAGTGTTCCTCCAGACCAGAAGAACTTGAAAACAGCAGCTCAGGAGTTCATGCTTAGAAGAGAGATGGTTGTTCCTTGAGTTTGGGAAGACTTTCAGTTGTCTGTAGTTGATTGCGGACAATCATCTGTAGCATTCTTTTTTTGTCCTCTCCTGTCTTGGTTAGTTATTAAGAAACAGCGATAACTAGTGTTTCTCTTGTAAGCCTCAGAGTCTGTTTCTTTTCTCGTCCCATCACCAGTCTTTTGCACTGATGGTAACTGCAGTGTTGGTGGTGTGCTCAGAGAGTGCCCCTTTCAGTAACCAGGCAGTTGTTCTTGCTAGATGTGAAGTAAGGACAGAGCACTTCCTCAGCTGTCAACAATGTTCTGTGTATCCGTATTTGCTTGTTGTACAGGTGTTGGTGATAGCTCCTTGGTTATCTGAAATGGATGGGTAGATGTTTAGACAGCAGCTTTTTATGGATGTGCATTCAAATGGATCATATATGAATACAGTATCCCTAATGATGGCAACCATCCCAAATCAGGTTTGGAAGTGAACAACAAAATACTTGTCCTTGTGTTGTAGAGCAGGCCTCCATTTGGTTGAGGTTGAGAGCAGGAGTGGAAACAGGAAAATGCCTAGAAATACAAGGGCACTTTCCTGAAGAACATTTAAGAATTGTTTATGCTGCATTTCATTTTGTTTCTTCAGGTAATTTAATTCAGTATTTTACAGGGTGTTACACAGGGAGAGTACACTCCCATGGAAGACAGTGAAGAAACTTCCCAGTCTATCCCAATAGATCTTGGACCTCTTCAGTCAGATCAGCAAAATACTTCTTCGTCTCAGGATGGTCAGTCCAAGAGAGATGATGTCATTGTAATTGATAGTGATGATGAAGATGATGATGATGAAGAAAACGAAGGCGAGCAGGAAGTATGTATATCATGGAATTACTTTATTTATGAACTATTAATGATTTTGTCTTTGATCAGATGTAAAGCTTACCTGACAGGACTAATTTAATCAAAAATATTTTTTTTGACTGTATAAATAGTCTGTATTTATGGACTGGACTTCCAGTGTTTTAAAGATACTTGCTCATTCAGTTCGATATTTTTTTATTTTTTTTTTTTAAGTCATAAAATTCCAGAGTGCTTCTAGATTATCTATGACTATTCAACATAAAAGGGTGGCCTCTCTGAGGAGAGGCTGGGGCCTGTTCCAGCTGGCAGGACACAGCTGAGCCCATCAGCTGGTGAAAACTTATATAAGAAAGGGGAAAATGTTTCATGGAAGTGTTACTGTGAGGAAAATGTGAGAAACAATCCTGCAAAAACCCAGTTCAAAGAAGAATGAGGGGAAGGAGGTGCTCCAGACATCGGAGCAGATATTCCTTGTAGCCCGTAGATGAGACCACAATGGAGCAGGTATTTCCCTGCAGCCTGTGGAGAGGAGGGTATTTCCTGAAAGAAATGGCAGCCCATGGAGGAGTAGGCTCTACTGCCAGGAACTGTGGCCCATGGAGAGGAGCCAATGCAGGAGCAGCTTTATCCTGATGGATGGCAACCCTTCAGTGGGAAGGACCCACTGCTGGAGTAGTCCTCAAAGAACTGAATTCTGTGGAGAGGATCCATGCTGGAACAAGGGGAAAAGTGTGAGGAGGAAGGAATAGCTGAGAGAAACTGTTATGGACTGACCACAACGCCCCATTCCTTGTCCCCTCTGCCCTGCTTGGGGTGGGGGAGGAGGAAGAGGAGTTGAAAATGAGGGAGTGAAGTTGAGCCTGGGAAGAAGGTGGTGGGGGAAAGGTGTTCTAGTTTTTGTCTTTGTTTCTCATCATCCAACTATTTTTAATTGGCAACAAATTAAATCAATTTTCCCCAAATTGAGTCTGTTTTGCCCATAATAGTAACTGGTAAGTGATCTGCCTGTCTTTATCTTCACCCTCAAGCTATTCCATCTTATTTTCTACCCTTATTCTGTTGAAGAGGGAGTGGCTGGGTGGGTGTCTGGCAGCCAACCAAGATCAACCTACCACAGCAATCAAAAAATACATACATGTACTCTGTGGATAATAAATGCTGAACATCTTCAGAAAGAGATTCACGGGACAGAGGTGATCTGTGTACCATGAAGTGAAGTGTATCCCTTGAAAAATTTGAAATTATTCCACTACCCTTTCTGCACTTCCTTAAGGCTTTTTTATGGTCTTATCATAGGACTATGAGGATGAGGAAGAGGAAGATGAAGATGATGATGAGGACACAGGGATGGGAGATGAAGGTGATGACAGTAATGAAGGAACTGGTAGTGCTGATGGTAATGATGGATATGAAGCAGATGATGCTGAGGTAAGATTTCTATCTTTTTTTATAGTCTCTTACATTTCTTGGAATAAATTAGTGTTGTAATGCATCTGCACAGATTTGAACACTTGAAAAACAAAATCTTAGTATAAATTCATCCCAGAAAATTGAGGCTGCTAGTAGGTGATAATAATTTCTGTTGTAACTGGTGTTTTCACAAGAAAAATCAACTTCTGATGTTTGAGGGCTGAATGAAAATTTGGAGTAGAGGAGCCAGCAACAAATACTGTAGTTGCAGAGCTAGTAAGGCAGTTTCTTCAAAAGCTGGATATTTCATTGTCTGTTACTAGACTGGACTAGATGATGGCTACATTGTTCCTGTTTGCTTATGTACAGATATGCAAAACTTCTGAAATTTCATACAGTTGTATACATTTACCTGATTTTGTAGATATTTACAGAACTATTTAAATATTTTCGTATATTTTACTTCATTTACTTTCTGAATACTTTTGTACTGCTTTTATATTCTCTTTACAGCCTGTAAGTTGTTTAGTGCTAAGTCATAATATGTTTATGTGGGATTCTTTAGGGTGCTGACGGTACAGATCCTGGAACAGAAACTGAGGAAAGCATGGGAGGAGGTGAAAGCAACCAAAGGGCAGCAGATTCTCAAAACAGTGGTATAGTTATTCCATGTTTCTTCAAAGTCTGTGTCTGTAAGGGGGGAAAATGTAGAAGCTGCTTTGCGTGTGTTAAGATATGCACTTGAACATAACAATGTAAGGCGAAATGCTAAAGACCATTTTAACCTGAAATGTAGATTTCTTTGAAACATTCTTTTCTGGATTTATTCTACATTCCTTTTGAAAACCCTACAAGCTCTGGTTGCTATGGAAGCTGTTGTTGATGGCTCAATAGATTAATCTCTCTCTAAATCAGCACTTGAATAATCAATAGCTTGTTTCAGTGCTGGTGTTGATGTAGCTGGCACAAGTCTCTTTTAAGTGGTTTTAAATAACAATACTGAGCTGTTCCCACTCTTGCAGGGGTAAAAATGTCTGTGTCTATGTGGTGGCAATATTTGAAGACTTGCCTTCATGTTTTCAACTTAGTTTGGAGGGCATGGGTGTACTCCTCCTGTACTTCTATATGTTTTAGGAGAAGGGAGTACAAGTGCTGTGGAGTCTACTTTTCCTCATGAAAGTTCAAGAGAACAGCAGCCATCATCTGCCTCAGAGAGACAGGCCCCTCGGCCCCCACAGTCACCACGCAGACCGCCACATCCACTGCCCCCACGACTAACCATTCATGCTCCTCCTCAAGAACTGGGTCCCCCAGTACAGGTATAAACTACCCCTAGCGGTTTAGAAGACTTGAAAAATTACTCTATGATTTTGTCTAAATAAAACCTAAGTACTCTGCCTATTGTAAAAATCGATGACATCTACTTAGCAACCTACAAATGGTAGCTGAGCAAATTGACTTAACATGTCTTGAACTGCAGATTATGGATGGACAGGGAACATTAAAAGCAGTAAGGCACTCATGATGGATTTGTATCTTGAAATTGTTATACCAGTGTTGTTTCAGTCAGTGACTGCTGGTATTTCCACTACAAAAGCTGTTCTTGAACAGGTTGTAGGTCAGACAGGTTGGCAGGGGTTTTTGTTAGTGTCTCCCCCAACGCAGATTGGGCAAAGGAATGTTGCCATTCATTTTCTAAGTTAAATCTTTCACAGTCAGTGCCTGACCTACAATTATGCTTCGATGTAGACCTTTAGATTTTGTAAATGAAAACTTCACAACATGAATTTTGCAAAAATACTCTGACTGAAATTCTCTTTTATCATTAACTTGTTCTGAGGCTTGGGGCCACGATATTTCTGTGTTCAAGTTTTCTGTCCTCAGTAGAAAGTTGAGTAAAATAGTAATGGCACTTACCCAGAATTTAAACCTATGTGGTTCTTTTTCATGGTTAGACCAGGAAGCAGATACGAGATGTGAAGTAGCTGCTGCCATGGTCTATTCTTTAAGAAGGTATGATGCTGCACTGAGCATTGTTGTACACTGACATATAATTGTTGTAATTTAGCCACTATCCTTGGTTCTAGTTGAACAACTGTATGTTACTAGAATTCCAGGAAAGCATTCACACTACTTCTTTTTTGGTTTTTTTTTTGTTACTATAAAGAGAATCCAGATGACTCGAAGACAGTCAGTGGGGCGGGGACTTCAGCTAACTCCTGGTATAGGTGGGATGGTAAGTATATGGAAGTCTACTACTAAAAACCTGCATTGAGGGAACATTCATACCTCTTGGGTTTTATTTTGTTTTTTTAAAGCCTAGCTGCTGACTTCAGGGGTGGGATGGTTTCTGCAGTCTTGCAGAAAATGTCTCAGTCCTGTTAATTTCTGTATTAATGGAAGGCAAATATCAGAAAACTCAGAGGAAGCTAAAGGTCTTCAGAAGAGTTTGAACTGGTGTTGTCTAAGGCAGTTTTAATTAATTGGTTTTTATAATCAGTCTTTTAAAGTGGATATGCTACTGGAAAAAATAATAAAATGTTTTCAGCCTCATCCTAAAGGAACAAGGCTAACTTACAATTTCTGTCTGTCTCCTTCAACTAATCTTGAACCCTTTATTCAAGTTCAACTGTATTTGACAGAACAAATGCAAGTTCAATGAGGGAGGGGAGAGAGACTGACTGACTAAATCAGTATCTTTTCCGAATCAAAGGCATCAGCTCAGATTTTTTGATTCTGCTTGGTTTTCATGTACCTGTCATTAAATTTGTGCTTGGAACTGGCCTCAGTACCTACTGGTTTTTGCCCGCACAGTATCTGAGCACATGGGAGGAAGCTTAGGAGTTTCAGAGAGTGTCGCAGGANTCGACTGGTCTCAGAGGTATATGATGGTGGCTTCTCCTAATTTTCTCTTTCTCTTAAGCTATTTTATACTACTTTTACCTTTTAGGTGGAGCTTGAGTGACTCTAGTCATGCATATCTTTATTGTGATTGGTATAATCTTTTCTCGCTTCGTTTTAAAGGTATAGACCAGAAAAAATTCAATGCGCACGCTCAGTGGGGGGTGGTTATACCTTGGAGGTGGGTAGCTTTTGGGATGGAGGTGTGTTTTGGTATTATAATGAGCAAAAGTTCACCAAAAGGACAGCATTTGTCAAGATTGTGACAGACTCTTGATCCAGAGTATTAAATGTGCAGCTCATTGGACCTTTAAGTTCCCCCATTGTTCCAGAGCCTAGCCGTGGTGTCTCCACACCGCTCCACCCTCCGGACTGTTCCTCCTAGAGTTAGCACACTGAGTTCCCCCGGTGTTCCAACATCTAGGGTTGCCTAGGGAACTTCATGGCATAGGTCCTTTGCTTGTTAGCTGCACTCCACTCTGGAGGCTTCTACAATGCTGTGCCTTTTCCATAAATGTGGATATAAGTTTAATTTCTAAGTTACCCCTAGCAATCACACCACAGAGAGAAAGGCTTGAAAGATATGGGAGGAAGACAGGGAGATAAAGAGAATGATCTGTGAAGGGATGAAGGAAGAGGGAGCTGAGGTTTCTGGCTTTGTAGGCAATGCAGGAACAAAGGACACAAGTCTGTAGAGAAGAGATAATTTGATATTCCCATACAGTAGGTACTTTATAGCAATCCAGATTAGACAGATGATTCCTATCTATTTATGAATGAGTCACCCTAAGATTCCTTTGTAGTCAACACAGATATGTGGCACTTTAATGGTACGATGATCTCATGGAGTAAATGTCTAAAAATCCTTTGAAAGATGGGTGCCCTGCAAGTGTATGGTTCTTATTTTGGTTTGGGAGGTTTTTTTATCGTCTGTAAGGGTGATCTATATAACTAGCTCAGATTCAGATGTCTGAAATCAGACAAGAATTTTTTTAAAGCTAAATCTGTCTTTGTTTTGCTGGACAACGTAGAAAAGGCAAACCAACTTTTAACTTGGCTTGGTAGAAACTGGAAATACATTGTAGGTGCTCATATCAGTCTCTTTTTTACCAGCAGCAACATTTCTTTGATGATGAGGACAGAACAGTTCCAAGCACACCAACTCTTGTAGTTCCACATCGTACAGATGGGTTTGCAGAAGCCATTCAGTAAGTAGATGTAAAGAGGAAACAAAAAAGCATGTATTTCTTTTTATTTTTCAGTGGAATGAAAATAAATTCAAACAAAATGGACTTATGATTGGAGTAACATGCTGAAATGTGCTGAGTAGTACTATTGATGACTGCATCTACAAATAAGTAATCATTATTTAAACTGTTTCATGGAATTTACCAGCAAATTATGAGGCAGATCATCTCCAACGTATTGTAACCTAGTCTCTTAAGAAGAGATTAAGCAAAAAAAAACCCCAGGTTCTTCTACTTCATTTCCTTTCCCATTCTTCCCCCCGCTCCCTGATATTACCAATAAAAGTAGGAAAAGTTATCTCCACTTTGGGGATTTGGGATGGTTCTGGACATGTTCAGCAATCTACTTAAAACTGTGAGAATTCATAGGATGAGTAAGTAAAGAATATTCTCTTCAGGACTGTTTTACTGATTTTATTTTTTCTATTTTTATGCAGTCCAAATAAGTTTGAGAAACTAATTTCTATTTAATTAGCAGTAGTTTCACTGAGTTTTATGGTCAGTATTAATTCATTTTGTCTCAAGCATAACTTGGTTCTCTTGTTTTGGTCAGAAAGTTGTCTTTTTTTTTCTTTTTTTTCTTGCCTCCTGCTCCCCTCCCTGATCATTGGAAAAATCACAGAATTCCTTAAGTCTTTATTTTGATAGTTCCCCCCAGGTAGCTGGAGTTCCTAGATTCAGATTTGGACCCCCTGAAGATATGCCACAAACTAGCTCAAGTCACTCTGATCTTGGTCAGCTTGCATCACAAGGAGGTAAAGCATTTCTATACTTTCTTGTTAGTGGTTGCTAGAGTGAAAAACAAATAACACAGGCAATAAAATGCATTTCTACTTTCAGGGACTTGTTGAAGTGTGGAAACTTGTGACTTAAATAATTGTCAGCAGAGAGAGACTGACAGAAAGTAAAAAGATGTTTCCTTCAAGCTGCTGTACTTCTATTTGTAATATCGTTTAAAAAGCAGAATGCTTCTGTGGGTAGGGACAACAGACTTGTGAATAAGAGAAGCTGAAATTTTGTGTAGGACAAATTGCCTGCTGGGCACAAGAAACTTCATTTAGAGAGAAATTAAATATTGAAGGAATGGCTTTTAACTTTGATTTTACGGTTGATTGTAGCTTTCCTGTAGTAAAGTAAGAGGGGAAAACAGCAAATGCAAAGAAACCTTTGGGATATATCCTTACCTGCTAAGAGATGGCCAGGCAATTTGTCTGTGTTGTTTTTGCTGTTGTCCTGAATCAGTCCCTTTCCCCTGCATCCCTGTGAGCATGGAACAGTGTGCTGTTCTCCAAAGAAGACTCACAGCAACATCATGGCGTAAGAAAAGGATTAAAGTAAAACAAACAGAAACATTTTCATCAAGGTTTTGCCTTTCAATAAATGATAATGAGCTCTGGCAGTAAGTCAACACAGCTTAAAATAACAAAAATCTCCATGTTTAAGTACAAATGACTGGATTTCATCAAGTGTACAGAGAGAAGACAGTTAATCTGTTTTTAGCTGGTTATTTTAATTGTCACTAAAACTTTGTGTTGCAGGTTTAGGAATGTATGAAACCCCACTGTTCCTTGCTCATGAGGAAGAATCAGGTGGTCGTAGCGTTCCCACAACACCATTACAAGTAGCAGCACCAGGTAAGTGGCAAGAAATTTGCAGGCTGAAGTAAAGGTTGGAAATCTTGACTTTCCAGAAGAGGATTAGTTATAGGGCTTATTGCTCCATTGGGTGTATTCAGTAGCCCTTTTCCTGACATGCCTAAGATTTCCATGCATTTTCTGTAGGAAATTCAAACTAACTTGAAGTTTATTAAACTGCCTTTCCTGTACAGTGACAGTTTTTACTGAAAGTGCATCAGCTGACGCTTCAGAGCATGCTTCTCAGTCTGTTCCAATGGTTACAACATCTACTGGCAATCTGTCCACCACTACAGAGGCTGGAGCGGGTGATGATGGGGATGAAGTTTTTGCAGAGGCAGAATCTGAAGGGTAAACTATGACTTGTTTGGTTCACTAAGACTTGATGTCATGTCAGTTTTAATGTTTTGTTTTCATCCAGGTGTGCCTGTGATTCATTTTCCATTTAACCTGTTCTGGTAGGAAGGACAGCTCAAATACGATTTAGTAATTTTGTGAAGTAGTACAGTCTGACCTTTTTGCCTAAACCCAAAGACTTTCTTCTGATTTTCTGCTACTGATTTAACATAGCTAATATAAAAGTTACCAAAAAAAAGATTTCTGTATTTTTTCAGAATGTAGAGGGCTCTGTAGTAGTCAAACACAGATGGTAAAGGCCCTGGTTTGGAGGACTGGGCTTTGTAGGGTAAAGGCTAAAGCCTTCCTGTTTGTTAATAGTGAAAAATCACTCCTCTTTGCACAGCAAGCATATATAATGAAGTCACTCATTTGAGACAGTGCAAGTACAAAAGACATAGCACAAGGGAGGGGAGTAAGCAGTTCGTAAGAATTTGATAGCCAAATTATTTTGTCTTCCGCTTTTCAAGTGCAATTTTTAATATTTATAGTAGTTGCTGTATTTGTATTATGATCAAATACCTTACAAATCTAAAAGGGGATAGGTTATCATTTTATGCTGTCTTTTACTTTTGTTTTTTATTGGTTGCATAATAATATAAGATGTGTAGTTCACAGTTTACCTAAACTTTTATCTTCTGATTGCAGGAGGTAGGAGGTTTGGTCCTAAGAAAATGAAATGTTACTGCTGCAAGTTAAATATGCCACACAGTTTTCTTGATGCAGCACCAACCTGGACTGCAATAGTCTGCCTACACGTAGATAGAGCATAGGATGGATATTCTAATGTTAAGGTGTCATGCTTTTATGGGGTTTTTTTTTTCCTACAAAACCATGTAATCTTTAGTGAATGAGCAGTAAATCCATAGAGGAGCTAAGTGTTTCGCAGAACAATCTGTAGTTTGGAAGAGGTTTTTAGCTTGATAGGAAAGCAAGCCAATCTGTTGCTAGTAGAGAACGGGTATTTCCCACAGCTTATGAGTTTGTTATCATCTCCTAACAGTTTTTATATACTAACCAAGGTAAATAAAATGTATACCGAAAAGTGAGCTGCATTTAAACTAAATTGAATGTTTAATTTTTTTTTCCAGCCCTATAATGCTTTTTAGTTTTTGTCTTTTGAAGACAGAGTCCAAATAACTTAGGTATTGCACCAGTGACTGATCTTAGGGCACAACTCAGTCAGTGTGGTCCCTCCACTTCATTCTTCCCCTAACACACACATCACCATCACATTAGGGTTTTAGTTATTGTTATTAAATAGCTTCTATGACCTTCTCTGAAAGACAATTACCATGTTGAATATGCATCTGGAGTTGGGTTGCATATCAACGAAATTACATTGTTATTCTTCTAAAAGCCAGATAAATCTCTAGTGATTGGGGCAGGGGGGACACGACAAAACAGAATAAAACCAGTCAGAATTTTTGGGGAAAGACATTTGCATAGGAATCTTTCTGCTCTGAGATGCTGCTTTTTTCCCCTGAGCTTTTTGAAACTATGTGGATACACTTCCATGTTTTTCCTTCCCCTCCTTCTCTTCTAGAATTACTTCAGAAGCAGGCCTGGAAATAGATAGCCAGCAAGAAGAAGAATCTGTTCAAGCATCTGATGAGTCAGATCTTCCTTCGACTAGTCAAGATCCTCCTTCTAGTTCATCTGCAGGTATGGGTTAATTGTTGGAAGCAGTTGTTTCATACCAGTTCATTAAGCATGGGAACTTTTTGGGCCAGCATCATGCAGTGCTGATAGCCAAGATACACAAAGTAAGATAGAACTCTTAGAGCAAGATCACATTTTGATGCCTATAGTCTTAATGGCAAACGATTTTTACTTGGACTGCAGTAACTAGAGTAGTCTCTAGTAAGAATAATGAGCAGAAGGAGCATTCAAAGAGCAGAAGTTGTTGATACTGTGGCGATTCTATCCACTGTTATGTTTCCTGTCAGATTTAAAAATATTTTTTCATTCAGTTAAATCACTAAAGAACAGTAAGTAATTGCTGTTGAGTTACCAATTTACCACCTAGCATAGGTGATGAAAGAAGTCCCAAACTTACTTGTTTTGAGGCTTTTATTTATATCAGAGATGTCAATGAAATAAGGATGCACCTTTGTAATTTGAAAGTAAATTCAAGAGCATAATGCATATCAAATCATGTAAACATTAAGAGTGAGAAGCTGTATACTAGACACAGACATTCTTTCCTGCATTTCCACTTCGTAACAGACACAAGCAGTAATCAGCCTAAGCCATTTCGACGTGTCAGACTTCAGCCACCAACGTTAAGAACTGGTGTTCGTGGTCGTCAGTTTAACAGACAGAGGGGTAAGTGTTCACGGTTGCTCAAATTCAGACGTTTTCTTTAAAACAAGTTTTTAGTACAATCTTCCTGCGAGGACCATGTATGAAGTACTACTTCCTATGCCTGTGTTTGCTTGTAAGACATGAAATAATACAGCATCCCTGCCCTAGCTTTCAATATGTTACCCTAAGAGCTCTGTAGTTTTATTTTAGTATGTTAGTCTGAGCGTTTTTTAGATAGGCAAACTTTCATCTTATGTGGCACTCGGTTCTTACCAGTGGAGAGAAAGTAAAGTACAGTAGATTGTAAACTGCAAATTTTCAAAAGAAGATTTTAAAAAATCATGTTAGGACATAAGTTTAGGAATCTTTGTTTTTAACATGACAGATCAGTTTCCCATTTGGTACGCAGGCATTCCAGTTAGTATCTCACTATGTCTTACACTGATTTTTTTTTTAAAAAAAAAAAACCAAAAAAAAAAAAAAAAAAACCAAACAAAAAAATAACCACAAACAGAAAAATGTTTATGGAAGTATTGCAGATTTTTGTAATGCAGTATAGAGTTAAACCATGACAATAAATTATGGTTTGCAACTTCTGTATTAAGAAAAATCCTTAGATGTGTTATATTCAGTTTGGCATTATTTTAACATCGTAGAAGACTTGATACTAGCATTGTAATATAGGTATCCGGTATTTTAAAGGGGGGGTGGGGGGGAAAGTGAGGAGGTAGACTTAGGGTAGATTTTTCTTTCTAGTCTATCACCATTTCTTTAATAACAGAAGGGGAGGAACTAACTGATTTCAAATATGGTAAAAATGCTATACTTGTTCTTTTGGCTCAGGCCTGAGATAGGGTCACAAGTCAACAACATTCTTTTAAATGACAGTAGAAGGTATCCATGTCACCAGGCTCTAGGGGAGGAAGGGGGAGCTTGAATTTTACTAGAAAGGAAGCACTCCACTGCCGTAGCAATTCCTTATGGAAGGGTGAAGTATCACATGTACCAACGGTTGATGAAAAGGCTGAAAAGGATTTCTGTTAATGCATTTCTTTTCTTTCCCAATACAGGTGTAACTCATGCAATGGGAGGCAGAGGAGGCCTGAACAGAGGAAATATTAGTTAAAGGATCTTTAAAATTATTACAGCTGTGTATACAAAAGTGCCAGTTTGCCTGTGGTTGCTTTAGTGTAATGAAGCCAGAGCTTAAAGCAGCATTTTATACTTAGATTTGTGTGCACACATTTCAATGTCTTTATTAATAAAATTAGACAAAATGTCAACATTCAAATGGCATCTTTTTTTAAATCCTCTGCTGTGCATCACTTGCTAGGACAGTTGTACCAGTCTTTGGATACAGTCTTTCCTGTGAGAGCCGTAACAGGTCTTGCTATTCTTTTGCCAACATCCAAACTGTAGTACCGATCTGAAATGAAGATATGTCAGAATTAAATTCCAGAAACTACATCTAGTACATGAAAAGAATCTTGAAGTTAAAGCTTTCCTTTTAATTTCATTTAGGCACAAATAACGGATTTTTCACTCCACATACATATATGGAGTTGAGAGGCTATAACAACGAATTTTTGTCTTCAATTTTATTTTTCTTATGTCCTTTGCATTTAGCAAAGTTTTACAGTCCTGCTAATAATTAAATATTTCCCAAGAACAGGGAGTAGGGAAGAATACTCTTACACTGCTGGAACACAGAAATAGTCTTAAGAATTTGGAAATCAAACAAACTAGAAACAAACAATCCTGCACTGACTCTGAAAGTGGGAACTCTCTAGTCCCGAATGTGAATTGGCCTATGTTAAGGTTGGGAAATTAGATCATACTGCTAGAGACTTACTTTAGTATCCTGTATTTGGATACGGCTAGTTCTTAGAGCTTTTTTTTTCTGAATAATCCAGAAAATTCTGAGGAATGCTTTTACACAGTCCTGGCTAGAGGGAAAGGATCTACCTAATATAGAATCATAAATAATTTTCTTCCTGTGAAGCAAAACAGTTCATGTCCCTCCCATTTTTGTTTTGTTTTGTCGGAAACATAGTTCCATGGAAGCCAGTGAAAAAAATATCAGTGTGTAGCAGTCCGAGGATTTCACTTTATCATTAATACATCAGGTTTTTTTGTCACTTTATAAGCCTGAACTCTTATGGCAAAGCATTCCACAACTGGCTAGTTTGAATCATTGTACCTTGTTGCTGCTAGTTGTCCTGTAACTATTGATTTTTAATGGAAACATCTCTTGATTACAGGCAACATTTTAATTCTCAGGACTTTTTAGTAGTGCTTAAAAGTAGTCTTGCAGAATCACAAGCAGTAACCTCATGCTTCAGAAAGCTCAGAGATACATGGGCTTCGTTCTTCCCCATCCCTTAGTCTTTTGAAATACATAGTAACTTGCATTAGCTTAAACTTACTGTAAGAGAAGGCATAATAATCATAGCCATCTGGTTTGTTGTAGTTGGGTAGTGATATAGTTGAATGAATTACTTTTGGGAGCCCTCGCCAGTAGGCAGTCATTTTGATTTCCTTACGCAAAACTCCTACAAGCAAAAGAAAACTTTAATTTAGGAGGTGTCACATTGTGTCCTCTGTAAGCTATCATTTGTTTGTATGATCTACAGCAAGCAAGATCTATTGGATTAAAAAAACTTTAAAGTACTATATTTAAAAAAAATGGAACAGAATGTTGTGTTTCAGAAACTACTAAGAGTGAAACAGTTGTATAAAAGAAACTTAATAAACATAAGTTACCAGATGGGTGTGGGTTGATTCTGACAGTCTGAATAACGGTTGGCATTCTTACTGCACGTTGAAAGCGTCTCCTTATTACAAGTCTTGGGATGTAAGCTGGGTATCTTATAGTAACCTGGGTTCTTCTTTGACACTTCTTGGCTGGTTCTTGTCTGTACACATACTGTTGCATGTTGCCATCTAAAATAGACATTTGTTTCATTTGGTTAAAAAAAAAACACCAAAAAACAAAAACAAAACACACACAAACAAAAAAAAAAAAACAAAACACAAAGCCACCAAACCACTAGCTAGACCAGATATGAAAATGTCATTGATACCTGTATCACACACAGGAAATCAATAGCATCATTTTCATTTTAATACATTTGCAGGTGTTTCAGCCAGCATGTGCTTCTAGATGCAGCAATACCTCCTGCAGGCTCATTACTACAGTAACTACAGTTCCAGGGGACTGCTTTTGCAGCCATTGTTCCTATTTATCAAGGAGAAGAGGGTAAGACCATCATTGTAGGCTGCATGAGAGGAGGGCTGGAGTCCAGAAAAAGACACGCATTTCCTTAACCTCTGCTTTTCATTCTTACGTTGGCAGTACATCATTCATATAATATAAGGAAATCACATTAATTTAAAATATGGAATAACAAATAGGGAGGGACATTTCCATACATAGTTACAAACTAGTAAAATTAAAGGCTTCCCTTCTCAAATTAACTTATTTTAATGTTTGCCACTAAGATGCTGGATTCTATCCTTTACAGTCCTGTCCATTTTAAAATGCACTTCAAGGTCTGTAAGTACTAATACAAATTTTTAAAGCTTCAGGCTATTTTTTACCACCTAGCATGCTCTGACATCGCTTATGTTTCTGGTTTTGAGAGATGTCTTTCAGTCAAGAGAAACAGTGTTTTATTCCTGAACAATGCGACTCAAGCACCATTTGATCACCTGTGAACTTCTGAAATAGGAGACCTACCTTTTTTGATAAAGTAAACAGATTCTGGTCTGTTGTTGTATCTTGCCACAGGGAGGGTTGCTACTATTTTCCCACTTAGCCCTGCAAATCCATTCGCAAGAGGTTTGGGATAGCCTTTGTCCATAACGCCGTTAGTGAAACGCCAGTATAGGGGACCCTAATCAATTTAAGGGAAAAGTGAGCTTTATCAGAAATTCATTCTTGGTAACTGAGCTTCAACATAGATGTGAAAAAATAATCATAGCACTAGCATTTTGATATCTGCATTGTGAAACTAATTGGACCCACTCCTCCTACATCCATTAAAAACAGTAAAAAGTATTACAACTTCATAAAGTACCTTCTGCAGTCTTTTATCACTGCCTTTGAGTAGGAATAGAGTATGAGTAACTCAGAAATGAACTGTCAAGAGTGGTTACTGAACAAAGCGGTTTGCTTTCCAAATCTCTTAAATTTTCACAGGTAGAAAAAGCTGCTTGAATTCCAGGACTGAGTGATTAATTGGAAAATAACTGTCTAATGGCTTTAATGAGGTGTGTGCATTTAATTATCATCTTCTTTCAGGAAGGGAAATGTATGAGGTAATTTAGGCCATGTGTGGGCAAGGGAAAGACATGATAAAATAACCATCTTTTAAAGTGTTGGATTTTGTTGAAGTGTGTCTGGCTCCTATGTAAATATTACTCAATTATCAGTTATTCTCTCAATGCTAGCCAATTACGGGGGGGGGAAAATATCGAATTGAGTTTTTTCCTGATAAGCACCATCTCAACACAGATGAGGGGCACCTGGGGAGGAGAGGCTTCACCCACAAAGTTTCCAACCTGCCACGCTGCTTGAAAAAAGCCATTTGTTCCACACAACGAGCACCACAGCCCCAGAGCAACCCGAGGCTCCTCTTCCATGGGGCTGCCTTTCAAAGCCTTGCACCTTTTTCTTAAGCCTATCGGCTGCCTCCCGCGCCCATCAGGCTCGCTCCCCAGCGCGGGGGCCCCCCTACCTTGATGAAGAAGGTCTTGCCGTCGCAGTTGCACCTGGAGAAGACGGCGTCGATGGGGGACGGGATGCCCCAGCCCTCGCTGATCCGGCGGGGGCTGGTCGTCGGCGGCCTCCTGCCATTCAGCAGCCAGTAGTAGTGACCTGCGCAGCGGGAAGGAGACACGGTGAAACACATGTGGACCGACGGACAGACGGACGGACAGCCACAAGGAGAACGGCACTGGGAACACGGATCCCCCTCCTGTCCCTCCTCAGGAAAGGAGGCCGGGGCCGGCCTACCTACCTCGGAAGACGGCCAGGGTACCGTTCGGCAGGGCCACCATGCCGTCTGCCGGCTTCCCGCTGCACAGGTCCTTCTCTGCAAAACACAGTGCCTTGAGATCGTTTAACGTTTACCGACAAATGCGTTCCCTCCCCTGCCCACCACCAGCAGCACTACGGCTGTTAACTGTGATCGCTTGCGTCGGGCCACCTTCGGGGCGCTCCTTCGTTCAGGCCCCTGCCTGGTGCGTATCACGCAAAGGGTTTAATTATTCATTTAAGAGATGTTCTTGGAAAGTTTGGCTCTCGTGTTTTGGTCCCAGGAGCGCAAGACCAGCTGTTTACCTGACTAGGTAAGGATAGCACCACTTACTGCTTACCCGAGTACCTGTAATTCAGAAAAAGACCTATAAATGTATCGTATGCTGCGTTCCTTGTTGAATTTCTTCATGCTCCAGGATGTTTGCTTGGTGTTTCTCCAAGTTGGTGTAGTGGGTTCCCCTCCCCCTCCTTATTTCTTAAAAAAACATTTACAATTACTTTCAGTTAAATATAAAGGAAGGATTAATCTGTTTTGGACAACAATACAAGTATTTTCCATCTAAATCCCCTTTTTTTTTTTTT
>VZTL01067142.1:17220-37654 GCA_013400535.1 Scopus umbretta | reverse complement strand
CAGCTTTCTCTTTATATCAACTGTTGCTTTCTGTGAAGCTGCTGATAATCATTTAAGTATCTCATTACTATGAGATAGGAGTATGTAATCTGAGAGATTACTGGTTTATGAGCTTCCCTTGAGGTTGTTAATAGTCAGTATTACCTAGCTTTCTATATTGGTATAAAATTTAGAAATGCAGAGTGTGAGACAGTCTTCATGAAAGCAAACCCATACACAATTATACTGAGTCCTCTGGATACCATATTACAGCATCTGTTCTAAGACCGATGCTTTAACCATTGTCTTCCTAAAGGAAGCAGAGTGGGGAAAATCTAAGATAGGCCATGTTTATTAAGCACAATTCAGAATGGTATTTGCATGTACAGTGTAGGCAGTACAGGCAGCTGAGCATCTGTTAACCCATACCTTGTAGAGATTTGGTAAAAGATGCTGTAGAATGTAAGATGGTGAAATATTTAAAAAAGAAGATCAGTAGCAACAAGACACAATATCTGAAGAACCAGCAGCTTTCCTTGCAGTAAAAGTCACACCTGTGACCATAGGTTCCTGGTCCCTAGGGCACTATGAAAGAATTACAACTTTCTGTTTGCTTTAAGCTTATGTCACTCTTAATGTTAAGATGCAGTTAGTTAAAAAAATGCAAAAAACTGTGCTGCTGCTCTTGACACTCATCCTTGGTTCATGATAAGACTCATCCAATCTTCATGAAAATAACCTAAGATGGAGCCATTATAGTGGTTGCTACGATTTCAGTAGTCGTCAGCTGATAGTCCTGGGACTATGCATGGTCTGACCAAGCAGGACATTGTCTTTTTCATGGGAGAACAGCAGCAGAGAGAACTTAGTGATCAACCTCTCTCCATGAGCACTGAACCAAGTGTAAGGTGCATTTGAACCACTTGTTGAATGTAGTTACGCTAAGATTCATGTCACAAGAAATCTTGCCTCAGAGAAACTGGCTACCGATAATACCGTTTTCTAGCCTGTAAGATGATTTCAGGAACGTTTGAAATCTCAATTCATATACTTTTTTTTGTGAAAGCTCAGCATGTGTACACACATGAACTGATATGTGCAGACAGAGTTCTCAAAAGTCATAAGATAAATTGCTGCACATTTAAAATCTGGTTAAGAGCAGCTTAGTCCCTTTTCCAACTGCAAAAATATTTTAAAACTATAAATATATATGTATTATTATATATAAAACATTATATACAGCTATTAAAATCACAATCCTTAAAAAAAAAAAAGTAAATTAATTAACATAGCATAAGAAGCTGAGGTAGGTGTGCATTAGAATTCGGAGTGCATTGTCTGTAATATAATATGATTTTCTTACTCTCTGCTAAGTAGACTCAAGCTTTCAATAAAGAAATTTGTGTCAGCATCCTAGTGAAGGTTCCCTGTGTAGGAAACTTCATTCCAAAGCCCATGCCTATAATAGCAACTGCCAATATTTAGATTGTCTTTTTTTGTTGTTTTTCTTTTTTTCTCTTTTTCAAGGGTAGTTGAGTTCATAGTCATTTTGAATAAATTCTGATGTGGTTGTTTTATTATTTCAGCACCCAAATATACACAGGGGATATTTGTATTTTCCTCTTTTGTGCAATGCTGCCTTTAATTGCCTCTCCAAGAACAGTAAAATAAGAGTTTCTTGGATGCTATCAAGTAATATTATTAAATAAGTAGTAAAATACATGTGTTTGATTAATTTAGTTGTGTGCTTTTCAGTCTTATGTGCTGTTAACTGGTGGAGAAGAAACATTTCATTCTGCCTTTAAAGCTGTGTGTAATTTACATTATTGCTTATGCTACGTGTGCAAGCACACACATGGATTCAAATCTATCTACAGATTAATGGTTCTCTATTTTTGAAATGTGAAATTTTCTAAACAAGGTGGTTAATAAGTAATGCTAAGATAGTCTGTGACTAGGACTAGGAGGTTTTGGTGTCTATTTTGGCATTGCAGTCAGCAAAAGTATTCAGAAGGTTTTCAGCCAGAAAGCTTTTTTAATGTTTTTACCAGATGTTCAGATTCTAGTAATGCTAATTAATAATTGTAAAGATGTTATTGCAAGGAAATATTTTGTGAAATAGGTATTTAAATCATGACACAAACTTCACATGTATAAACCATGCTGTTTCATTTTCAAGACTTTAAGTTTTTGTGTGTTTTATACCAACTTTAAGTGGAATTATTCACTACATTTTTTCCCCTGTTTTTAAGTTGGATCTGGTTACTCTCTTGTTCTGAATCTCTTTGAGACTTCAGAAGCTTTTCAGGCTTATCTGAAGATAGTCTTTTCAACAGCCTTTTGGAAAATAGGTCCACAATCTCAAAAAGGAAAGGATTAGACATCATTAAGGGTTCAGTGGACCATTCAAATTTAATTTGAGCAATTTCAGGTTAACCTACCTTTTAACAGTAAAATGCTTAGATACGCTAAGACTAACTTGTAAGACAAATATGACTGCTTACAGCAAAGCAGGAGTTACTGAAGTCAACATTGAAGTGACATCTGTGTTCCCAAAATTCAAAGAAAAACCTTTGTCCTCCTCTCAAGGTTTAATAACTGTATATCATCCTGTCTTTCCTATGTTTTTCTCACAGCTGCTCACTGCGTTTAATTATCATGCAGCTGGGTCTAAGAAATTTACCTTCTTACCTTTTGCATTTCAAAATGCACGATGGTTGTGTTCAGTTTGGGTAAAACCTGCATTGTTGTGAATGGCTCTTTCCATTTTAGAGTATGTAGAATTTGAAAAAAAAAATAAATTGAAATATAAATGTAACGCTTAAAAATACAAACTTTTTAGTCTTGCTCTCTCTTTAAATATTTTTGTGATTCTAAGGAAAAACTTGTAGTCTTGCAGACATTTTTTAATACAAATGTGTTAGAGAGATGAACCGATACTTGTATATGAAAACAGAAGCATTCAGTCTCTTCTTGATACTTTATCTTCCTGGTAAAACTGTAATCCTTATCATTGATAAGTCTGCAGAACAACTATATTTTTCTTTCTGTGTGTGAGACTGGCAGTCACTTTTAAACCGTGCCGCAAGTTGTCTGGGGGGGCGGGGGCAGAAGTGTTTTCAGCTTCCTGAAAGACTGTTTGGTTTCATAAAATACTTCCTGTAAATTTCGAGGCTTCATGATTTTAATGTAGGTTTTACAACCAATTCCTGAATATATTTATAGATGCTAAGCTAAGCATAGGAGGTAAGAGGCTTCAGACACAGTTTAAGATAGCACACTTTGTAGCACTGGAAGTTATGTCAATTTTGACCGGTGAGTACGACCCAACGATCGGTGGCCTCGGGGAGCTTGAGGCACATTGCCAGGATGAAGGTGTGTGAAACACACCTCTCCCTTGAGAAATTGCATCCTTTAAGGAAGAGCATTTCTTCAAATGTAGATGAAATAAGATGAATAAACAATGTGACTGATAACAAAATTAGTCTGGGCTTTAAGCAGATCAGTCAAGAACTCAATGTGGAAACAAGCTGTTTGAAAGGCATTGTATTAAGGGCTTTATGCGATGGTATATAGTTCAAAATGGATAATGCAACTCTCAACCTTCTAGTGATACTGTGTTTCTGTTCTTTGATTTGTCTGTAACAGCCATGTTTCCGCTACTGTGCCTGACCCAAGCAGTCAGTCCAAAACTTTTTCCAGCATATTTGTTTTCCTTTCAGACTTAAATGTTTTGCAGGTTTATATTTTTGAATTTATTCTGAATTTATATAGCAGAACTTTCCAAAATAAGAAATAAAGAACATCCTTTATATCTTATTTTGGAAAGTTCTGAAATATAAATTCAGTTTTTTACATAATGCTTTCTTTGTCTGATATGTGGTAAGTGATACAGCAGCAGTGAGGCCACCACTCTTAATTTAAAAGTTGTATATCACAAATCATGCTGATGGGTTATATTAGAGGAATAAGAACATGTTAAAACATACACCCACAAACAGCTCTTCCTGAGAAATTTGAAAACTGCCTTTCAGGTAGGTTACAAACCATCTAAAATAAGATGCAGTGATTGCCACTAATTGCATTTTTTGTGACAGATTTCTTGTTTTTTTTTTTCCCTCAAGTTCCACCAATTTTTTTCTGTAACTGAGGATAAAGGGGAGGGGAGGAGGGAAAAGACAATACTCAATACTCATCGTTTTCCGAATTACATATACGTATGTGGTGGCTAGAACAAGGCACACTTCTTGAGACTTCTTTCTTCAGGGATTCTTTTAGGAATATACAGATATTTGGGGATGATGAGGAAAATTGAAAATACGTGATCTAGTGACCTGGCTTTCTGTTGCATGTCTTTTGAAGAGCTAATGAGAACAGTTTTTCTGCAGAGTGGCACCTTGCAGAGAGAGGAGGTAGAGCTTTCTGAAGCTGTGTTACCGACTTAGCTGGAGGATGCAAGAGTTGTGGTCTCTGGCTGGAGGCGATGGACATGACTGGAATGCCCTTGAGGCCAGAATTACGATCCCCAACTCTGGCCTTCCCTGTTAAATTTAGACAGCAGCTTAGTTTCATCCTCTAATTAGTATCTGAGATGGGCGAGTTTACTGCTTGAAGAGCATGTGGTAATGTAGTCATTGCTTATGGTGGAAAGAAGGACTTCAGGAGTTCAGGCTAAGAATGGATGTTTGTGGTCAGGGTGCACAGGCTTGATACGTATGAAAACAGCCTTACTGGCTGCAAGGAAGATGTTTATATTGAATGGCATTGGATGTATTTATACCAAATCTGAACTTGGTGCTTCTTATAACTGTTTAAATTAGAAAGTAGAATAATACATTAACATTTGCTTTCTTCAGACTCTGGTTTCTGTGACTTCTTACGGACATGTAGATAATGTTCTTTAAGAGGAAAAATCTCCTTTTAAGGAGACAAGAAAAAATGAGAAAGCAGCATTTCCCATGCATGTTGGCAAAGTTAAGTCTCTTCAGTGTAGTTAGATGGTAGAAGGGTTTTGGGGGTGTTTGAGGTTTTTTGTTTTGCTTTAAAGCAATGTGAATCTATGGAGCGCTTCCGTAGGGTTACAGAGGCTTTATCTCCACCCTGTGCTGTGGTATCCAGGAGTCCTGGGACCAGGATTTTCTGCATGTGCTAGTTTGCCCTTCCAAGAAATTGAGCATACAGGGCTCTGTATGCTCAACTACCAGAGCAGACCTAGTCTGTTCTGTATAAAAGGAGCTCGTGTATTCCTGAGAATACTTTGAACCCAGGCTCAAATATTAAGTTTGCACAGGAGACCACCACCCCTATTAGTCAAACACTTGTTGAAAGAGAAGAGTTAAGATTGTTTGTTGTCCCCCTTCCCCCATTCGGAGGAGATTTGAAATATCCTTATCTTCAAAGCTTGGAGTAGATTTGAGGCAAACTCTCTGAAGGGCTGTATTTCCGTCTGTACTTTTCTTCAACACCTGCATTCCTCACGTTGCTACCAATTGCTTGATGCTGAAGTAGTAAAACTGCAGAGGTTGCAAGCCTGTGGAATTTATTTTTAATAGGTTTTGAATTAAATAATTTATTTTAAACAACTGTTGGTTAAAAAAATACTATAAATATTGATCCAGGGCCATCTGCCTGAAATTAACAGGCTATAAATAAAGTGGTTTTTTTTTTAAACAGATGTTTCTTAGCCTACAGTCTCTCTAGTTCAGTTTTAGGACCTTTTCATGTACTGGCAGCTAAATGTCAGTGAAGGAAGCCAAAGTCATGTGTATCGCATTTTGTTTGTAAATTGTATCTCAATTTCTTGTCAACACTGGATGTATTTTTGTGGGTTAAGTAATGTGGTTTTTTTTATCATAGGCAGCAGGAAATATGTAGTTAGTTATCTGCATCAAATTGAAAAAGAACAGGCACTGTGTCTGCCCTGTCTGGGTAAAAATAGAACCAATTATTTCTTTATTGTTCCTGATCTTCTTTGTCATCAGAGGAAAAAAATTAGTGCCTTGACCTTCCAAGTATATAATCTTATATATAATATATAATCTTATATAAAACTTAGCAATGGTTGGATGCCCGCTATGGCATGTGAGGCAGTCTTACGTGCAAGTTACCTTATTTCTTCCTGAAAGGGAGAAGGCTGGAAGAAGTGGTGGTCCTGCCTCTCATTTTTTGCTATGGTTGCCTACTATTCAGAGTATTCATCCAAGAATGAGGGAGGTACTTCGGAGCCCTCCTCAGCTGCTTTTGCTTCCCAGAAGAATACCACACTATATACAAATGGGAATAGCAGCACTCCTCATCCCTCTTCCTGAGAATGTGCTACAGGCGATAAAGAATGCAACATTACAGCACCTGGAGGGAGAGCAAAGAAGGAACCCTGCTGTGGGCAAGTACAGAAAGTGGTCCTGGGCAAGGGTAGAAAAAACAGTCTTTGAAGGGAGCATTTAGGGAGTTTGTATTAAAAACTTAGTAGGCTTCTAACTTTTGTGTTTAAACATCCTGTGTTCATGTTAGAAAGCTTAGATTGCGAGACTTTTCTTTCAAAATATTCTTTCGGAGTCTTGAAGAGTGTCTGGTCATACAGGTTGGGTAGACTAAGCTGTAGCCTGTGTCAGAGTATCACTATGCAAATTCTTGATTTATTAATGCTAGCAACATAGCATTTTGTTGTGTTTTAAACATTGAAATTACTTCACTGCATTTATTTTTTTAAAAACTTCATGGTGTGCAGATTAGGCAAATCAGAAATTTTTGATAATTCAAGACTAGATTGATTTGTGTGCCTTGGAGGAACTGCAACATGACTAGATAGTTATGTCTCTGTGATGCAGTTTAGATGTTATTTATTAACTCATTATTTATCCTTTTTCTGAATTTTCCCATGTTATTGTGCCAAATTATACTGAATAAGGACAAGGTACTCTTTAATTCCAGTTTGATCTGAAGCAATTACTAATGTAAAAATCAATATCATTCTTATTCATTACATTAGTCTGTCACTTAGGATAATATTTTTGATGATGGAAATGTGGAATATTGAAAGAAATTAAAAGAAAAACCTGCAAATACGCATATAACTTCATTTTCAGTAAAACATGAGTATAGGCATGTTCCGAGGTCTGTATAGGCCAGTGTTCCCTGTCTGAGAAGTGGTGCAAGGTAAACAGATTGGTAAATATATAAGAGAGTAAGCATATACTGTCCATGAATTCTTCCCCAGGCTGCAATCGTCTGTTATTCAGAGACTTCATGAGTCAGAGGCAGTTTCTGTGCACAGTGGACTTCTATTCTGGTAACATGTCCAGCTTCCCCTTCAATCTGTGTATATTTTCAGCATTCACAGTACTCTGTTGTAAAAATGTTTACAGGTGTGCCATGTATTTTTGTGAAGAATTACTTTCTCTTGTTTTGAGCCCCTTACCCGCTGGTTGCACTTGTGGTTCCTCAGCGGTTTGACCTCTCTCCACTTGCCTTTCTCTGTGAACCTGTGCTATGACAGAGGTGTGTGAAACTACCCCTTTGTCCTGCCTTTTCCAGGCTGAAGAATTGTAGACTATTTACTTGTTCCCTGAATAGAAGCTATCCCTGGCTTTGTCATTCTGCTTGCCTTTTCTAAACTTTTTTGTGGCATTGAAGCACACTGTTAAGACAGTAGCCGTAACAGACTCTGGCTCCTTGCTGGGGGTCTAGAGGCTCAGGACAAGCCACCATGTATGCTCCTCATGTGGGCTAAATGTAGCCCTTCTACTGGTGTGGTGGGTTGGCCCTGACTGGATGCCAAATGCCCATCAGNCCCTGCTACCAAAACCTTATCATGCAAACCCAATACAACTGGTAAGGACTGTGGCTGTAGAAATGGGAGTACCTGAGGGACAGAACCCTGCCATCCTCTTAGCTTAGTGGTGTTCCTGTATCTGGCCCTGCTCTGCATAATTTTGGTCGCTTCTAGATTAACCTTGGAAGTGACTGACCTAGTGTGGCCTGGGGGGTGTGTGGTTTNGAGAAATAAAACCAAATCTTAATAACACAGTTCCCCCACCCCTCCCTTCTTCCTGGGCTCAACTTCACTCCTGATTTTTCTACCTCCTCCCCCCATCTGAGCAGCACAGGGGGACAGGGAGTGGGGATTGCGGTCAGTTCATTACATGTTGTTCCTTCCTCCGCACTCTCTTCCCCTGCTCCAGTGTGGGGTCCCTCCCATGCTAGACAGTCCTCCACGAACTTCTCTAACATGGGTCCTTCCCACAGGCTACAGTTCTTCACAAACTGCTCCAGCATGAGTCCCGTCTATGTGGTATAGTCCTCGAGGAACAGACTGTTCCAGCGTGGGTCCCCCATGGGGTCACAAGTTGTGCCAACAAACCTGCTCCAGCATGGGCTCCTCTCTCCACTGATCCACATATGCTGCTGGGAGCGTGCTCCAGCATGGACTCCCATGGGGTCACAGCCTCCTTTGGATGCATCCACCTGCTCTGGCGTGGGGTTCTCCATGGGCTGCAGGTGGATATCTGATGCACCGTTAACCTCCATGGGCTGCAGGGGAACAGCCTGCCTGACCATGGTCTTTACCCCACGGGCTGCAGGGGAATCTCTGCTCCAGTGCCTGGAGCACCCCCTCCCCTTCCTTCTTCACTGACCTTGGGGTCTGCATATATGTTCCTCTCACATTCTCACTCCTCTCTCCCAGCTGCTGTTATGCAGAAGTTTTTTCCCTCTTCTTAAATATGTTATCCCAGAGGCACTACCACTGTTGCTGATGTGCTTGGCCTTGGCCACTGGTGGGTCCTTCTTGGAGCCAGCTGGCATTGGCTCCATCGGACATAGGGGAAGCTTCTAGCAGCTTCTCACAGAAGCCACCCCTGTAGCTCCCCTGCTACCAAAACCTTATCATGCAAACCCAATACAACTGGTAAGGACTGTGGCTGTAGAAATGGGAGTACCTGAGGGACAGAACCCTGCCATCCTCTTAGCTTAGTGGTGTTCCTGTATCTGGCCCTGCTCTGCATAATTTTGGTCGCTTCTAGATTAACCTTGGAAGTGACTGACCTAGTGTGGCCTGGGGGGTGTGTGGTTTCCTCACTTTTTTTTTTTCCTGCAGACTTATTTCTCAGTCTGGTTCGACATGCAGATGTAAGTGAATGCTTTTTTGTGGCTCGTTGGGAAGGAATGTGAGGTTAGTGAAAGTATATATTAATTTAAGAGGTTTGATTTGTGGAATAGCAAATGGATGTGCTGCAAAGAGTGAATGTAGGAATAAAGGTCCTTGAAAGCTTCCTGCTTACTTTGGGTAAGAATGGCTGAAGTACTGTAGTGGTAATTTTGCAGAGGGAAATTCTTGTGTTCACGGTACACATGTATTAAAAAGTGGCATTTGTGAACAGTTTGTGAGGACCGTTGTGTGGATGTGTTGGCTGGTCCATTTCTTCAGTCATTCATAGCAGAAAACTTGGTGGAAATGCTTTTCCTGCAGTGCTTGTCCCAGGAGCAATGATCACAGCATGGGTTTTGGGGAAGCATGTTCAAAGTTGGAATCATTAACCTCATTTGGCTGTCCCACTGAAGGACAGCTTGAATAGCACTATACTTTGTAGTGCTGCGAAATTGGAGTTTCCGTCACTTTTCTCAGCCCTTTCACTAATACAGTATGAATGCATTGAATGTCTGTGAGACGACAGATGCCTTCCTGCTATAATCCTTTAAAGTTACCTCAATTTTTCTTTTTTATGACCAATTTGATTTCAAGGAAGCAGAAATTTAACAAAAGCTTATTGAACAGAATTAAACTCTTCACGTGTTTAATGAAGCGTAGTTTACTATAGCTGCCTCCCTAAGCCAGTTTGTTTTGTCTACCTTTTGGAGTGCTACCCTGTAAAGAAATCTAACACTTTGTGGTTTCCTGTTATTCATTTCATTTAACTTTGGCTATAAATTACCTTTGGCTCTATTACAAAGCTTTCAGAAGATAATCAGAAGAAAACAAGAGTCAGGAAGAAATAATACCGATTTGTTTTTATTCTATAAATCTGCTTTACTGCCAGCTAGCTGGGCACAGCATAGGAAAAGAGCAGAGTCCAAAGAGCGGCACTATTTCTCGTTGGCAGGGCACAGGAGTTAATTTAGCATGGTCAGTCTAGAGGACTTCCCCAATTACTACCACCAAGTCCTCTAAATTAGCAAAGAGAATCATTGTTACTTTATACTTTTATTGCCGTTTTCATTTTCTTCAGTCCTGTCTTCCATATTTTCAGTGCCTTTCAAAAGTTGCGTGATTACTGATTTATTAATTATTCCTAACGTTGCCTAGAGAATCATAAAGTTTGTGGTACCATACAATTACTTTACAATTTATCATTGCTACCTAAGGACCCATTCTTGTAGAAATTAACCTGTGAGAATAGTGTTGGAACAATTGCTGGCAGTAAACATTTGTGGTGGTAGGTGTTAAATTAGATATGATATAAGTGATGGGAAGAAATAAGATAAATGGAATGAGACAGAGAAGATAAGCTCAAGAAACTGAGCCATCGAGTTTTGTAGATGTTTCATTTAGAATCTACTGGATTTGCGCAGACACTTTGGTCGTTGCTAGAGGCTATATGAAATAAGTTAATATCTGCCTGTAATGCCACTTTCCAATTTCTCAACAAGAAAAAATTTGAGCATAAAAAGATGACAGCTTACGCAAACTAAGATTTGTATTCTTTTCTTCCCCATTTCAGTTCAAGAAGCTGCACGTCTGATGAGACAACAGAGAGAAATAGAGCTCTTTTGTCTCCTTTCATATGATTTCAGATGCAACTGAATGATCTTTTTCTGCACTCAGGTCCAGTTAAATGCAAAAGCCATGTAGAGAATGAACAGAAAAATATAACTTAAAAATGAAGGAAAAGCATAATTAGATCACATTACATTAAAAAAAAATGCAGTAATATAGTTTTCTTTTGGGTAGAATTGGAATGGTGGCAGGAAAGGCCAAGTTAGGTATATTCGTTTCTCCTGCAGTTTTACTGAATACCCGTTTATACAACCAGCCTGTAGAGAATGTCTTAGTAGTGTTATGTAGGTAGGAGTCTTTTGGCTGGTGGAACTCACACAATTGTCCTTTTGTTTCATTAAAACATTTATGTAGCACATACATTTATGAATTCCTTACGGTGTGGAACTTGTCCTCTTTGTCCTAGTTGCAAATGTTTGATGAATGTGTCCGCGTCGGTTTTAAGCAGGGTGCTCTAGGACGTAGTCGGTGCAAGGAACACTTCACTTCTTGCAACTTGCAGTAAGTTTGTAATTTTCAGAGAAAGAGTTCTTAGAGGATATCTTTTTGGCACGCTTTCAGAATAACTTTATAACCCTGATGAGTGTGTCAGTTGGCAGAAGTGGTCACAATTCTGAATCAAAGTATGTTGTTTATTTTAAAATTCTGTGAGGTTTAATATTGAGGCTTCTGTTCACTTTTATGTTGAATGTATGTAGCAAAACCTCTGTTTTGACATCCCAGAGTTTATAAAGGAGAAATTCTGTGGGTACGCATTTTCTTACATGTCTCTTTCTTCACCGTGTATAAATTCTTTTCTACCTAGTTAAATTTGTGAAGCAGATTTGATCATTTCAATGCTGTTGCATTTCATTAATAATTTTTTAGCAGTTTCTTTACTGTTTAGGAAAACTCTACAGAATATTTTGCAGGACATCCATGCATGTTGCTGCATGAGATAGCATCATCTTAAATGGAAATGACTGTCTTGTAATTGCAGTTTAAAAAGTTGGCTTTCTATGACATACCTTTTTCTAACTTTCTTAGTGTTTGGTCCTATTGTAAATCCTGTTCATGCAAAATTAAGCAGAATGCTGCTAATACAGGAAATAACATACCACTGTCATTCACATATCATAAGCAACACCTGCCTTTCTTATCAGAGGGGCAGGGATATTCACTAATCCCTTCATATACAGGATTATACAGTATCCTACGAAAACATGGAAGTCAAGTCTTACCCTCTCACAGAGTTTGAAGGAGAGATTTAGGGAAAAAATTCACCCCTAATCTTTTCTGGGAATGGCGAAAACTTCAATTTATAGTAAACAACCTTATAGCTAATTTTTTAAAAATACCATTACTGAGATTTTTTAGGGTTTTTTTCTTAGGGAGTCTTTATACTTTAAGGGTAAGTTTTATAAGTTTTTTAGATGTAACTACTCAATGTTCTGAATAGAAGGGCTTAAACTGGAGGCTACTTATAGCCTCCATGCTGATGTTAACATTTTGTGTACGGTACATGTGTGCATGCTTTATCAAAAGCAACTTTCATATCCTTAGTTTATTTGCAAAAGCTGAATCAAAATTGTTGTGTAGAGTTATAGAGCAGGAGAGAGAGTTTGGTTCCAACTTTCAAAAGAAGGTGGCCCTAAATTTTTGGCTTAAAGCATTTTTTTTTATTAGTTTTGAAAAAAAAAACAACACCACCTTTAGTTTGGGAAAATAATTTTTTGAGTTTTTTTGATAAGTATAGTTCTGCTACAGAATTCAAACTACTTTCATGAACATATAATAGTTCCAGCAGGTTATCCTTAGTACGGGCAAAAGTTGTGAGACTTTATAATTTTTTTTAATGCAAGTAGTACTATTCCATGCATCAGAAAATGCTTTGCTTTTCATTCCGCTTGGTCTGCCTGTGGAGTGAGAAGTGAGAATGCTCCACCCCGACTCCTGAAAAGAAACTGCATTTGATTGTTGCTAGTGCATATCATTAATACATAGGTATACTTCTGTGTATATACAACAATTTCAACTTTTTATTGCTGATAAGGATAAAAGAATGAGGTACCCGTGGTAGATGGCCTTTTTGGTACCTTGACTTTTGGGATTCACTACTTGAATTACTTGTATGTGGGTTTTAGATTTGTCTGTTAGAAAATGTGTCTTGTTCTTTTTGTAGTGAAGTTATTCTAATGTTTTAGGATACAACATAAGTTATCAACAAGTTTTATTTTTTTGTTGTGTTGTTTTGTGTGAAGCAATTATAGAATTTGAACTTGAAACCATTTTAAACATTACAGGATTAATGGGAAAGGTAATCTAATTCTATATTCATCTTAAACAAGAGAAAGTAGCATTTCTGAATGGTTCATTGTATTCTAGATTACCCTCAGCATTCTTGGTAGTTATCGTAAAAGACACTCTGGAAAAGCACACAAGAAAAGATCTGGTCTTATATTCCATCACTTACTTAAGCACCAAATGTTGCAGATCTTTGTCCTTGTGTCTGGAGCCAGCCTGCATCTGTCTGGAGGTAATGGTTAGATGTGCTGCAGAATGCAGATCAAGAAGAGACTTCAAGTGCAACCATGCTTGAGGTTCTGTGTTTGGAGTATTTGGAGTCCAAAGAAATTGGCTGTGTTTTATTAATGAGTACGACAAGTCTATTTGTAGTCTTTGGACTTGCAATTCAACTGCTTTCCGGCTTCACTGAATCATAACGAAGCTGTGGCATGCAACATCGTGGAGTCATACAGTAATTTAGTCTGGAGGGGGACTCTGGAGGTCATCTCATCCAGCCTTCTCTCAGCAAGGCTAAGTTAGGTGAGTCTGCTCAGGGACTTACCCAGCTGAACTTTGAAAGTCTCTGAGGACAGAGATTTTCAGCCTGCCTGGGAGCCTGTCCCAGTGCTTGACCATTCTGTGTGAAGACTCGTCATCCCTATGTTCAGTCAGACTGTCTTGCTGCAGATTACCACCGCGAGCTTTTGTCCTATCACTTGTGCCCGGAGTCAGACTGTCTCTGCTATGACCCCCCTTTAAGTGGTGGAAGTCTACTATGAGATGCATCCTTAGCTTTCTCTTCTCCAGGCAAAGAACAAACAAACAAACAAAACAACAAACAAACCCAGGTCCTTCAGTCTTTCCTCCAGCATCATTTGCTGCAAACGCTTGAGCACTTTGAGTGGCCCTCCGCTGAACAGCCTCCAGTTTGTCCATGTCTCTTACACTGGTCTCTTGATGCAGCCTTAGGAGTGATCAGTTCCATCATCTCGTGGCTTGTGCAGCTAGGTGTGTGTTTAGCCCTCGTTGCCGCAAGGGTGCACTGCTGACTTACTCATTTTGCTGCCCACCAGGACCCCCGGGACCTTCCCTGAAGACCTGCCACCTTATTAGCGGCTGCCCCCACCTGCCTTGATCCATGCAGGCCGCTGCATTTCCCTGGGCTGACCCTTTGCAGGTTCCTGAGGGGCCACTCCTGTAGCCTGTGGAGGTCCCTCTGCACAGCAGCCTTGCCCTCCAGCCTGTCCGCAGTGTCCCTCTTTTTCTTTTCACTTTCAGACATACTGAGTTTGCACTGCTTCCTTTTGCCTAGGTTACTCGTAAAAATACTAGACGGCATCAGCCCCAATATGAACTCCTTCAAACCATTGACCGCTACCTTTTGAGCCTGATGGTCCAGCCACTTTTTAGTCCACCCATCCCGTCTGTATCTCCTCGGCTTGGCTATTAGGAGAAGTGATGGGGTATTTGATGTTGGGGCGTGTTGAAAGCCTTGCTAAAGCCAAGGTAAATTAATGGGTTGCTGCCTGCTTGTCCACAGAGCCAGATATCTCATCATAGAAGATGGGTTGCTCAAAAGCAAGTAAGTGGTGGCTTCTGTTTGTCACCCCATTGCTGCTCTTGTTCCTGGAGAGAGTTTCTGTTAGGGCTTGCTCTGTTTGTTGCCTGGGAATTGAACTGAGATTGACTGCTTTTTCCTGGATCCTCCTCCTTGCCTATTTTTTTTGGTATAACAATGTTCTGTTTCTGACCAAAGCTGAAGTTTGACCTGGTAGTTTCAAAGACTTTCCGTAGAGATACCAATGACTTGTTCTGGAGTGTATCTTGGTGCTTGTTGTAGATGAAGTTTTCTCAGTTACTATTGTGAACTCTTCTCTCAGCTTCTCATGTTTTGTTTTTTTTTTTTTCAGAGGTGACTGTTCTGATTAACTTTTTTGTTGTTCCATTTTTCTGCTACTTTCTAATATCACTAATGCAGCAGCACCAGTAGGCCTAGAATTGTTTCATGAGAGACTAAATTGATTGTCTCTTACTTATAAAAACCAAAACAAACAAAAAACCCCAAACCAAACCAAAACACCCAAACCAAACCAAACACTCCCAAAATACATACCTGCCCTTCATTTTCTGTACTTTACCAGTAATTAATCTTTGGGGAAACTACTTCTGACCTAAGGCACTCTTACAAATGTCATCTAAAAATAATAAAAAAGAAAGGTTTCTACATACATTCTATTAAAACAAAAATTTCCATTAAGAACACTTTACTCATTTATGTGCATGCTTTTTGTGTAGATATAAATTTACTTGTATGATTTTGTTGACCTTTGGTACTAACTGCGGTCTTTAACATTAAGCACATGAATAAGTGTTTTCAAAATTGAGGTTGTAAGTAATAAGTTCTTTCACAGGGAGAAATGTGTCTCATTGATGTGGTTTTTTGTTTGTTTGTTTTGAGGGATTTTGTAAATTTACAGTTCACATAAATAACTTTTAAAAGTTGCCATTAACATACCAAGGCATTGCAACACTGTTTTCTTGTTTCAGAATGATCAAAATTAGGAGTGCAGAATAATCGTCAAAGAACAGAAACCTGCACTGCCTTTTGCTCATGCTGACTTTAGAGAAATAAGACCTGCAAATGAGGATCCCCTACTACGTACTAGACTTCCCCCAGCTGCTGCATACCTCAATATAATTTATTTCAGTACCTTTCAAAGACGTTGTTGGGTGTTTTATATAAATAAGTGAAACATTTCCAGTAATGTTTGGTATTTTCAGTCTAACTGTTCTTTGTGTTTTGGTCTCTTAATCGTTAGCTCCTGCTGGAGAGGTTACATCACTGATTTGTCTCTAAGGAGTCTGATGTTGAGCTGCCAGTGGGAGCGCAGTCTGCCTTGTCTACCACTGGCTGTTTTGGGAAGTGGCAGTTGTGTTCACGAGCAGCTCCTGGAGAACATATGTTAGAAGATGTTTTTGTGTTGTTCAGCTAGCTTGCTAATTCTGATCTTGTCTGTTAATCTGTGCTGTTTTATAAATGCCCACCAGAAATCTGAGCAAAGTAGAGTTAGGAATGTTGAAATAAGATAAGCAGAATTTGTAGCAATGAGAGCATAATTGCTGGAGGTCAAGCTAAACTTTTCACTTGAGTTGAAGGGGAAGGAGGAGGAGGAATAGGAGGGGAATTCTTTCACAGGCAGAGTGTTGTCATGAACCTTTCTTTTTGTTGCCCTCACTTTGTATAGCAGGCTCATTAAAAATAATTGCTAATTAATGACTTTTGTAAATCAGGTGCACTCAAATTCTTATTCTGTATATTTATGTACTGATTCCCAGAGATCGTATCCAGCACAATACCAGTCCTTAGGGTGGGGTGGAAGCAGCCAGCACCATTATCAGCTGGTAGTCTTAACTTTTTTTTTTTTTTTAGCGATTGACTAGGCCTTCCAAGCAAACAACCTAAAATCCAGTGCTGCAACTCTTACACCTGGCAGCCATTCTGCCAGCCCAGTTCCAACAAAGAGGATTATGCTGTTATTTCCTTTTGTAGTGAGAAGAAAGAACAACTATGAAAGTGCCTTCTTTACATAGGATATTAACATCCATTCAGTTCTGTCCTGATGTGTTGAAAACTGAGATCTGTACTGCTTTTAATACAAATGCCTGAGGTGCTTGAATTCTGGCATTACACTCTGACATTCAGGTCCTCTCTAGACAGTATTTCTGATAGCCTTTGGAGAACCTTTTGTAGAGAATCAGATGTTCTTCTTTCAAATTATGCTTATAAGTGAGACAAAAAAAGTAAGTAGAATAAAGTGTTCTTATATAAAACTAGAAGCTCTGTTGGCATTAACTTGAATGATCTGAGAACCTGAATTTTGCAGAGTTGGAACTGGCAAGACAAGGTTGGGATGCATATAATCTGCACGATGTAGTTTTCAATTGTGTATTTGTTTAGAATTTTAATATAGATATGGTATTGATTTTAGCTTATTCTGCCACCTAAATACATATTAATTTCATTTAAAGTCTGGAGACTTATTAGACAAAACCCAATCTGCCTTTTGTCACCTCTAAGCATGTAACCTTTTGTAGTGGAAATATTACTCTTGTCAAAAGTAGGATTTCATATGGAAAATAACAAATTTTTAAGGCCATTGAGCCAGCCGGTAGGACCAGGACTACAAGAACTTCTGAATAATGCCATCTGGCACTCCTGAAGTCTGCCTCAGAAGTATTTGGCAGTTGACTTCATCAAGTCATTATGACGTTCTCAGATCAGTAGAGTGGAAGAGAATTGGGTTTCTTCCAAAATTCTGTCTTTCAATTTGGAAACAGTATTTCTAGCTGTTGCATTTTTTCCAGAACTAGTAAAGTAGGATAAAACTTTGTCAGATGTGCCTGCCACTCTGGTAGAAGCTTGGCAAATATTTAAAGATGGATTTTTAATTCCCTCCCTCCACCCCTTGGACATAGTGACATACACAATAAATTATGGTCTTTGCAAGTGGAACACCATCTGCACATACTGTGAAAAAAAAATTGTGGTGTAAATCTGTTACTGGCCTTGGTAACTTCCACTCAGCAACAAGATTAGGAGAAGAGATGGTGGTAGTTCCCTTCCCTCGGCCTTAACAGACTTGCGTGGGATTTAGGAAACTGATCAGTTCCTAGCCCAAGGAGATTTTCCCAGGAATGTCAAACATCTCCATCATCCCATGAGGAAGGTAGCCCTTTGATGCTGAAAGAAGTGCATAATGCTTAGCTCTCCTTCAAGCAGGAGCCCAAGTTTGGCTGTATAACGGTGTGCTCGGTGCCTCCCTTAGCGAGCTTTAGGCAGTGCCCACCCCTGTGGGGAAGGACCACTCTTCAAAGCAATCTGCTTTTCTCCATGGCCTTGGGCTTAGGACAGGTATACTGGGGGCTTGTGGACGTTGCAATACTTAAACTTACGTGAGTCAAGTGGGTAATGCAAGATTGCTCGTTGCAGGTTTGCATCATGGTGTTCGCTCTCATTTCACCGCATTTATGATGCGCCTGGAATCCCTGCAGGCAGGGAGCTGGTCTGCCCAGCTCACTGTAGAGCCAGGGCACGTGCGGGAATTGCAGAGTATGTTGGCTGAGGCTGGATGCAGAGTAGAACAATACTGCAGGGTTTAGAGCTAAA
Organism: Scopus umbretta; assembly: GCA_013400535.1. Classification (NCBI taxonomy): domain Eukaryota; kingdom Metazoa; phylum Chordata; class Aves; order Pelecaniformes; family Scopidae; genus Scopus; species Scopus umbretta. The sequence continues at coordinate 19,472 of VZTL01067142.1, read as the reverse complement.
GCTTGTTTATCATCCATGATCCAAGAAAGAAATCTTTTTTTTTTCCTTTCTTTTTTTTTTTTTTTTCCCCCCCTCCCCTCACATTTAGGGTACTTTTGAACTTGTGCTTTTTTAGTGACTTGAAAGCTCAAAACAGATGAATTACTCCAGTATGCTTACTCTTGGAAGCTTCAGCTGCTGCGGAGCAAATGCCAGCCTGCCTGCTGATGGGCACATCTGTTATATTTTATCTGTTTTGTAATCCAAATCTTTCTGAGACCATTTCTGTCCATATACAGTCAATCCAGTTGCGCCATTAGCGTTTGAGTACAGATGGCAAGTGTGCTCATAATAACGTTCCTGACTGTAACTTGGATTCTGTGAGACAAAAGTTGACTCTTACCATTTGTGGGCCATGCAAACACAGGATTATTTTATTTTGTTAGACTTATGCTGGGCTTAAGGCAGATGTAGCCTGAAAAAAATAGTTTTACTCTGAAGACTTTTTTCTTTGAAGATGCTGCTAATTCAGCCTCTCTCTGATAGTCCTGAGGAGTGCATCCCACTAGACTTAATCATTATGAATAATGTGTTATTCTGAGAGTAGTCCCCAGGGAGACGGCAGAAGCTGTCTCTTCATGCGTCATTTAGATCTTGGTGAGAGTTGTACGTTGCAAGAATGATTACAGAAATCTGAGACCTCACAAATAGTAGTGAGGATAAATACCAGGGTGGTATTTAGACTGGAAAAGCTGTCAGATATTTTATACAGACTTTTTAAAAAAGTGTATTTACATAATACAGCTATCATAAAATTATGAATATTTACATATAGTCTGACAGAAAAAAGGAGGTAACAGCAGGATGTTAGAAACCTACTAGGTTACCCCCATTAGAGCATAGGAACAGCACCAATTCAGAACAGGATGTAAGTATCCTATAATTAATCTTGAAAGTTTGGGAGTTTGGGTGTTTTTCTGCTGGGAACTATTTAAAAAAACCAAAAAAAACCACAGAAAAAAAAAAGAAAGAGATCTCTCTTTATCCGATAGTAATGCAGCCAAAACAGAAATGGCATTTGCTGTATGAAGTGTCTAGTGAGAGTAATTTGTCACTAGCAACAGACAGGAGTTAACACTGTAAGTGCCACTATGATTCTGACTAAATAGCACATGTTAAGTTTGGTTTAATTACTATAGTAGTAATTATATTACAAGCTTCAGCATAAAAGTGACTGATTAGATGTCTTTTATAGAGGAGACGAAAAATGAAAACAAAATAGTTAATTATGATGTAGACTTTTCGTAGCTTGCACAGCTGTACTAAGAGAAGGAAGACAGCTGCAAGAATAAGCTTTAAAGATAGTTTGTTTAGCTTGCCAGTTCCCTAACTACACACACATGGTAGCCCGTCCTTCTGGAAGGAGGCACCTGGTACCAAAATCTTTGTATCTTTCAAAAAAGCACTCACAGCACCTTCTTGGTGGCTGCAGAAGCACCCAGATAGTATTAAGTTAAATTAAATGAAGAAATATTAAGCACCTGTAACACATGCATTTAGTAATCCCCCATTCTGACACTGTAGGATATCTGTAATATATACTATTTCTTATTCTTAGAAATGGTTTTGTTTCTTTATGCTTTTAGACTTGTCAGTAATAGTGATAGTTACATCAAATGAGGAAAGAGGTGAACTTGTAAGAAAAATGTCTAAAAACACCCTTCTGAAACAAAGACACAGTGGATAAACTTGGGAGTGTTACTGTTTTATGAGCCGTAATTTTAAGTTGTTTATGATAGGCAAAGGCTTTTTGATCTGTATTCTGCTGTTGACTAGATTTTTATCTTTCTAGAGAGATGAAAATAGCTTAAATGAATCTGCTAGAAGAATGGAAAGCAACTTGAGGGTTTTTTTAATTTGGAAAATAGGGTTAATCTGCAAGAAAGTAGGATAGTAGAACTCTCCCTTTGTTTTCATAAGCTGGTTAAAGAAAAAAGGCCTTTAACCTCTGCTCTTAAGTGAGAATACCTGTGGTTTTCCATGCTTTCTGCAGAAAACTTTTAATTTGTTCATGTAAGTGGAAAACAACAAAAGTAATGAGGTTTATACCAAAATTTTAAAGCAGTCTTACAAATCAGAAATGTTTCAACTTGTAAAAATGATTAATTACTTATTAAAGGTTTTGTATTTATTTTCTTATTAATTCATTGGGGGAGGGAGGAAAGAAGGAAAAATAATTGGTGAAAATATTTTTTAAATTATTTTTTCCCCAC